>JANIJG010007022.1:227204-253649 GCA_024611175.1 Megaceryle torquata | reverse complement strand
GTTTGTATATTTTGAGGACTTTAAGCTGTAGCTGTCAAAATCGAAGTAGCATGCTAATATGAATGACCAATAATAAGCTAAGGTTGATTATATTTTTTTCTTGCCTACTGAAATGCTGTGGGTCACCTCCTTTAATTGTTACAGAAAGGGAAAAGAGCTTCTCTTTTGAGTGCTCTTGGGATATTTAGTTACAGGTCAGCATCTATCCAAAACTGTAATTTGGGGTGTGGGAGAAATGATTTCCAAAGTGATGGATGACATTTTTATGTGAAGCCAAACAGATGATTGAGTCCTTTTCACTGTCACATTGAGAACTCACTGAGAGCTGTTTCAAGGGCATTATGACAGAAGCAACTTTGGCACCATAAGTGCTGGTGATTATGTCAAATTCAGTTCACTGCTACCTGGGATGTCAGATGCCCAGGTCTAGGTAATGGTTTGAATAGATGGAAGCAGATAGAAGGAATACAAGAAGATTAGAAAGAGTCACAGGGGAAGGAAGGGAACAAGAGTGTGTCAGGGTCCAACACATGAGTAGTTTTTTCTTAGAAGTGTTTCAAAGTCAATGAAACTGCTGAAAAGCAGCATTGAGAAGGGCTTGGGAGTCCTGGTGGACAACAAGTTAACCATGAGGCAGCAGTGTGCTCTTGTAGCCAACTAGGCCAATGGTATCCTGGGGTGTGTTAAGAAGACTGTGACCAGCAGGTCAAGGGAGGTTCTCCTCACCCTCTACTCTGCCATAGTGTGGCCACATCTGGAGTACTGTGTCCAGTTCTGGGCTCCCCAGTTCAAGAGAGACAGGGAACTACTAGAGAGAGTGCAACAGAGGGCTCTCTTAGGAGGAAAGGCTGAGAGATTTGGGTCTGTTAAGCCTGGAGAAGAGAAGACTGAAAGGGGATCTTACCAGTGCTTATAAATATCTAAAAGGTGGGTGTCAAGAGGATGGGACAAGTCTCTTTTCAGTGGTATCCAGTGATAGGACAAGGGGCAATGGGCACAAATTAGAATACAGGAAGTTCCATCTAAACATAAGGAAAAACTTTACTGTGAGGGTAACAAAGCCCTGGAATAGGCTGCCCGGAGAGGTTGTGGAGTCTCCTTCTCTGGAGACTTTCACAACCCGCCTGGACATGTTCCTGTTCAACCTGATCTAGGTGAACCTGCTTTAGCAGGGAGGGGTTGGACTATATGACTCCCAGAGTTCCCTTCTAACCCCTACCATTCTGTGATTCTCTGAAATTTGTTAGTACATAGCCTGGAAAGGGGTGGCAGATGACCCAACTTCTGTTTGCAGTGCTTTTACTCCCCAACATATAAATATGTAAAACTTGTTTTGATCTGTAAAAGAAAATTAGTCTGAATTTATAGCTGGCTGTAGAATTTCCTAGGAATTGGATGTGCAGAAGTAGAGGTGTGTGTGGCTGTTCCTTTCTCCTTCCCATAGACCACTGAAGTCAGTGTTTAGCTGCTTCGCTCACTCCCCACACAGAGCTGACCTTGTTCTGACTGGCCTTGTACTTTCTCATTTCTTTGTGTTAAAGCCAGCTGGTTCTCTCTGTGGAAATTCACAGCTAGGACCCTTTCAGCAGATGTCTACATGGCTTCAACAGCTCTTTTCCTCTGCCCTTCTGTGGCATCATTAGACTTTTACCCTCACATTACAGAATGAAAGCTGGGTTACTCAACTTTCTTGAAGTGTGTAGCAATTTGAAGGCTATTTATAGTTGGACTTCAGAGCATATGGAGTGAGCATAGCCAGAATATTTATGACCTCCAGATCACTGCCCTTTCTTCACTCAACCCCCAGATTTACGTAAGACATTGTAGCCTTTTATTTTTGAACCACGATCTGTCCTGGTGCATATTGTGGTTATACAAGAAGGTTTTCCCCTGTAAAATCTGCAGATAAATTAGGCTGCTTTGCAGCAGCATAACTTCACAAAACTTTTCACAGAGTTTATAACAAGATTATAACTATGAAAAGGGTACTGTTTGTTCAATGTCTAAAGGAGACTGAAGTTGAGCTTGGGAGATGGTATCACCTGCAAGACATGCTGAGGAGTCAAATAATAGCATTGAAAAGGGGATGAAGCAAACAATGTCTCTATCTCTGCCAGCTTTGGTAGAAACATTTGGCAGTATGTACTTATTACACTTCCTTATTGCAAGAGAATTCTTGCTCCTTTAGCAAAAGGTGGACTCATTTTGCACCAAACAATATGCCGAGACCTCTTTTAGAACACCTTGCCTGTGCCAGTGACTAAGCAGTATTTTGCATGGCTGTTCAGCCTCCAAGAATGGCTTGGAAACTTACGCTCTAATGTCACGGGGAAAACAGTGGTCTCAGCAAAGCTTTGTACCTTTTACAGCTCCAATTTTAAAACTATGCTTTCTGCAACTTAAGCTGTTCTAAAAGACCTCAGACCTATGTTTGAATCCTCAGGGTTCAAAACCACCATCAAGGGCTTTCTGAATGTTCTACTTGCAGAGGAGACAAGACTTAGAGATCTTTGTATGAATACAAAGCTGGGCCAATCTTGTTTATCCCTATGTTTCATTTAAAATAATTTTTTTCTTTAAGATTGTTAAAATTAGCAAGAATTTTGACAAAGCTTCATGTGGCAGTCTTTCTCTGAGTGCTTGCACTCTTCCAAGAAAAATATATAAATAAAGATACATACAGCATGGTATAGTAGTGGCTATGATTGATGAGCATATGATTTTGAAGGGTGTTTTGAGTGTCTTATTCAGTGGTCACTTGAAGGTATCTGGGTGGAAGATCTACATACAGGGCTTCTTATGAGATCTTGTTTCCCCTGTGCAGGGACACATTCTTGAGAGAATTTTTCAAATAGAAGAAGACAAAGGTTGAAAATGCCCATCCTAGCTAGGAGACAGATTCTTCTTCTGGTATAAATTGACTTAGATTCCTAATGAAATTTAAAAGTGAAAAATATTTTTAACTGCTAGCAGAGAGTATCAACTCTACTTCATTTTCATGCTTTTGGAAATTGTCATTATTTTGGTAGGGAACTGAATAAAACCCTTTTCCTTTAATTTTTCCTCCAAAGTCAGAAATCTGTTTTGGACTTCAGCTTGATTTTTTTGAGAGAACAGATGTGGTTACTAACGTGCCATTTTGGTTGTGGGAGGTACTTAGGTTCAGGCTCACTTTATGCGATCATTCTGGAATGGGGGACTGTTTGCAGAGACTTGTCAAAAGGGCATTGTGAAAGGACTTCTTCATTCCCTGGTTAGTTCCTTGCCATCTGTCTGCAGTGTTGTGACCATATCTAGTTAATTATTCCTGCAGGGTTGCAACAGATCCTGTACCTTCCAAGCTGATGCCCTATGGAGATTATGGTTTTCTTCAGGCACTTGATAGAGCACGTTCTCTTAGCTGGGGATCTCATTCAGACTCCAGTGATTGAAAATTATGTCATGACTCCTAGGTATTTGTCTCATATGCTTAGACATATGGGTTATAGGTAATGTACAACATGCCTCCAAGAGTGAAGAGGCTCTTTATTTGTGTTTATTATAACAGATTTGGTGTTATGATGCAAAGTGGTGCTATCGATCTTTGGTTACCTGAGCTTTCATCCCAACTACCTGAGAAATCAGTAAGACAAGTGCAACAGATTGCAAACATTCAACCCAAATAAGGTGATACTGTGACCTACTCTTTCCTCACGTAACAAAATTAGATGATAAGAATATTCATTACAAAGATGAGCCTTAGTGGTCTATCAGGAGGAGCGCTGAAGTGTTCTTGGAGAGTGGCAAAGGTGATTCATAATGTTTGGATGGATCAAGCTTTGTAGTAGATCAATTGTCTTTTTGCAAGACTGATCAGATAGGGATCAGGGAATTTGGAAGTGCCCTAGGTTGAACAGAGTGCTGAAAGAGAATGAAAGAAACCCCAAAGTCCATGTGGGAAGGAGAAAAAAGGAGAGGAGTTTCAGGCTGGGTGTTGCAAGGTTGGTGGAGGGCATTTGTTGGGTGATTTGTGTTTGAGTTGCAGAACTGCTTGCTGCAGGATGTTGTGGACACTAGTTTATATGGCTTCAGAAATGGTCACTTCATGACAAAAACTCCACCGAACTTTTCTTAAAAATGATGCCCTTTCTGCCTGAGGAATTAACTGAGATGCAAATTGCCGGAGGTT
The DNA here is from genome assembly GCA_024611175.1 of Megaceryle torquata. Classification (NCBI taxonomy): domain Eukaryota; kingdom Metazoa; phylum Chordata; class Aves; order Coraciiformes; family Cerylidae; genus Megaceryle; species Megaceryle torquata. The sequence continues at coordinate 249,481 of JANIJG010007022.1, read as the reverse complement.
GGGAGCATGTTCTGGAGAAATTATCACTGCATGTTTACTTTGTTAGAAGTTCTGTATAAACTTCTTAACAAGGCTCCTGTTGTTGGTGACTGTTAGAAACTATTTACCAGAGGAGATGTGCTTTCAGTCTGACCCTGTACAATTGCTCTCATGGACAGGCAGACTGGGTTTCAAGACTGAGAAACTTGTGAAGAGTAGATTGCCCTCTAGTAAGGGGAAGGACTCTCCTGTGTCAGCTTTCTGTAGATTATGAAGTAAAACAAAAGTTCTCAGGAAAGATATGAATTGTGAATGATGCATTTTCTTGACAAGAGAGGGTGGTAAAAACACCTTTATTTTTTTTACTTGGTAAGGATTGACTTCTGGTATAAATACAGATTGCTTGGACCAAATTAACTTCCAATAACATCTCAGTCCAAGGTTTGACTCTCTAGAAAATGTCTCATTGAAGGACCTGTGATCTTACTGTTTGGGATTATTATTATTTTTTAATTATTTTGTTCTTCTGATTAAGTATGAATGTAAGGAATGACATGAGGGCCACACATGACCTCTCCACCAACTAAGATAAAAAATGTTATACCTCTTTATTATTTTGGTTGTTGATTTTTTTCTAGTAATAGAAGCTAATTTTGAATTATTTTAAAAGGATCATGCCAGACATCTCTATTTAATGATGTTTTTTAAACACAATTTAAGATGCCTGTTAAACTGACAAACCCTTGCTGTTTCTTCACTGTAAATGTGATTCACATGATTTACAGTTTCTCCAAGACTTTGCATTGATCTATTTTTCAAGGTTTAATAACTGAGATCAAAACAAACTCAAATCAGAAAGTATTAGTGACAATGGTAGAAAAAACCATCCCACTCTACACAGAGGTCCCACTTGAGAAATACAAGGTGTAAACCATTTTTTTAGCAGAATGTTTAGGTTAATAAAAGGTTATCAATTTCAGAAAAGGTCTCACAAGCTTACGCTTAAGTTTCTGTTGTACTCAATCAAAAGTGGATGGTACAAACTTTGCAAAATGTTTTCTCTTAGAGAGTGGGGTTTTAAATCTTGGATTAAATTTCGATCATTTTTTTTTTATTTTTGAGAAGCTCTTACCTTTTATGTGTTGCACATAGTTTCTCTAAATACAGATCTAAGATTTCATTGTGAGACTCAAAAGTAAGCCATCTTTAAATGTGTGCCTGAGATTTTTACTGCTGTCTCTGGGAATTAGCCTTGCAGCTTGTATGGAAGGCTTCCAATGGACTTTGGAAATCAATACCACAGGAGTGACCAGAGCGTGCAGGTGTACCTGTGTGCATTTCTTATTGATGCATACCATGACAATATTACTGGACTGGAACGATTTTTTCCCATCTCAGCCTGCCAAATGTGAGTTCTCTTCAGAGCTACATTAGTCTGAGATTTCTTTCCAGGCTTTTACTGTTTTCTCTCATGGTTTTGGTCTGTCAAACATAAGATTACCAGTGAGGTTCCTCTATAGATGTCATCACAAGGGTGCTATTTACATGTGACATTTTCCTAATCTTTTATGAGTCGTTACACTTGTTTTGACTTTCTCTCTGTATAATCATTGCAGAAGAGAAAAATACCATTGACTATAATGTTTGCCTTACCTCTTCTGCAGCCTTTACATGCAGTCCTTCAAAAAGGGAATAATAGATCAATGAAATAAGGTAGCACCAACATCTGGAGATTATAATTTACCCAGCATAATATTTTTATTTTACATATCCTGAAATACTTTTTCACCTGATTTGCAGGTTCAGTGATGTTGTAAGGAGAGGCTGAAATGTGAAATGCGATGCAACCTGAAAAACAGATTTGGTGAGGGATAAAAAGGGATTTTTTAAAACAGAAAAACATTCTTAGTATTTAAGGCAAACATCCATGAATTTATTTTAAGGAATACACAGAGTGTTCTAATGTTTCAGAAATTAAATTACTTGAGTTTTACTTGGAAATGACATTTTTCTTTTGAAGTGACCTCAATTCTGAAATGATTGAATAATGTGACACCACAGCTATAAAAAATACCTTTGAGTCAGATGAAACTTTTTTTTTTCTGAACACAAAACTTTTTTGTTTATTTTATTTATTTGGTCTCTTTATTTTATTACCTCAGCTGCAAACTCCAGTGTTTGTACAGATCTATTGAAGGATGCTATTTGATACATTATGTGAGCCTTGGCCATTTTATCTTATTTTATGCAAATACAATGGGATTATTTTTCCATATATGTGAAAATCACATGTCATTCTTTTTTTTTGTAGTTGTAGGTAGTGATGTAGTTGCTTGGGAACTAGCTTATATACTCTGATGTTACTTTCTAAATGAGTTCTCCAGTTCTGATTACCAGCAACCTCTTTTGACATCTGCTACTTTATTTCTGGAGGAGGAAGGGTCAGAAGCTTATCTTTCTTCCTGAAGAACTGTGCTGCAGGGTGAAAAAGATGTTCTGGGGAGCTTCTCTCCCTGTTCCTCTTCATTCACTCTGCAGATGGGCTTGTAATATGTAATACCTTGCAGTGCACAGTACAGCATTTCCATCGATGTCCCATTCAACAGTTATTAAAAATAAATATACAAGTCATGGTACTGTACCACAGTACACACCTATGATTAGTTAGTTAATTGTCTTACCTCCTAAAGTCTTCAAAATAGAGTTGCTCAAACAGTATGACATGAATTATTTAACCCTGCTATAGACATTTCTGTTTAAAGTACCAGTAATTCAAATAAGCTTGTGACAAAGTCACTTTGTAGAATCCAGATTTTTTTAAGACTATTTCAGCTTGAGTCCTGCAAATCTTATGAACAATAATTTTACATAGTAATATTTTTATCTGTGATCAGGAATAGATCCTGTGGGATTCCACTAGAAACAGCACCACTGGAGAAGAATTATTTTTTGAGATCTCTCATTAAATCAGTTTTTAATTTGTTTAAGATGTGTTAAATTGATTTTGTGTAATGCGTTTTCATCAGTATGTCAGACAGTGCTGTGTCAAAGGCCTCATAGATGTCTTAACTGTGCTATATCAACCGAATTTGAAAATACCCAGTTTCTCAGGAAATATTGCTAATCTATAGGAAATTTAATTAAGAGTTATTTAATGAGATTGAATCCAATAAAATCTACTTTCTGTTTGAGGACTTGATCAAATATCTCTAAATCACTTCCAAACAGTCACACATTACTATGGCTTACTAGTCCTGTGGATATTTTATCTTTTATACAGGAGCAGTAGAGAGACTACAGACCTTTTACTTTTCTGTGTGCATTGCTTCAGCCTAACTCACTCCACCTTAATATGAAATAGCATCATGTACTGAAATACTGTTATTATTTTTGGTGAATGGCATGCTAATTTTAAACATGGTCGTAGGCGGGAGTATTTCATATGGTGTGCATTGGCTAACCTGTATTGCATGTTCCTGCTATCTGCCTGTTTTAGCAAGCATCTCACCTAAGATTGCTTTGAGCCTGGAAGATTTTGTGGCCAACTCCTAAATTTCTTAATATATCGACATTCCCTGTCTTTAAGATGAATTGCCACTAATTATGGATTGCTCTTCTTGTGTTCTGTTTGCAGGAAAAATGATTTGGGAATACTTAGAAATTGCGCTTCTTTTCTAATTATACAAGCACCTAAACACTTAGAGCTTCCCGTGCAATTATTTTCAAACATGCACATGAATATGTTTGTGAACAGATTTAGAAAAGGCTTCCACTTGCATACTTAAGTTTACTGAATGACAGCATGAGATGTATCTGTAGAGAGGGAAAAAGCCGATATATTCCTCTGCAAATTATTCAGGCTGTCAGAAGAATCACTGAAGAGACAAAACCTGTCACATCTTATATGAATTTAGACTGATATCTATCTGACCCATCTGCACTTATATCTGTATTAAGTGATTCATAATACTTATAGACATTCTGTTTTTAACTAATCTGTCTTCAAAACTTTTTGGTTCCCTGTTTTCTGAATTTGAGAAATTCTCTGAATTTTCCCGACATAATCCTAGACATTTTGAAGAGTTTAAAGCTGTTGATTACAGAAGGTGTATTCAACTGCTCCTTTTGTCTACCTTCATACTGGAGCATTGCCACCAAAATCTGAAGAAATATGTTTGTAGTTCAGTACAATAGATCAAAAATATCTGCAGACTAATGTTTTTCAATGATAGCTTCAGTATTGTTGTGTCAGCATAGTTATTCTAGCATGAAAGATAATCTCATCCTTCCTGAAACTTCTGAAGTATTAATAAAAGGAAACCAAGAGAAATAAAATTTTATTTACTCTTCAGAAGGCTCTCTATATCTTCTAAGTTCTCTTTAGTTTATGGGACACTTTAAAAATAAAGGTAATACACATCTCTATAGATGAATCAAATAGTTTTCAAAGACCGTCCTGTACAGTTTGTTTGAATAGGTCTGCATAGTGTATGTTCTGTCACTAATGTAATCAGATTATAGTTTTCCTTTGGGGGCACAATGATTGTTAAAATCTCTTTAACATCTGAAGTTATTTAAGGTTAAGATTACTATTTTTATCTGTCAGGTTGTTCTTGCACTTTTCTGTCTCCTTAATATTTCTGGTTTAGAGTGTGGATTTACTGCATAATCTCCTGTTTCACAAGAGTGTGGAAAGCAATTAAGAATACTTTTGGAATGGTTTGGCTCACAAAAGCCATCCCCTGAGATAATTTCAACATGCTGAAAGCAAACTCTGATTCTTGGCAGCAGAAAGAATTGAACCTTTTAAAAAGCAGGCTCCCAGTAAGCACAATTAAGTTATTCGACCAAGCGAAGGTTGAATTTAGCCTCTCAAATAAACAACTCTGCCAGCTGCATCAGTACTGCGCTGGTCCCAAATTCCCACTTCTTTGATCTGGCATGGCAAATTCATGGAGAGGAAAAGACCAGATTCTGTGGTTTTTTTATAGGCTTTCAGATGGAGTTTAGACTGAGGCCAACCTCCACAGTTCCCTGTAACGTCAGGGGGACTCATGCAGAGATCGTGTGGAGAATAAAGCATTTGTCCCTAAATTTATTTGTTTGTATGGTCACTTGGACTCTCTACTTCTTACCAGGCCAGTCTTCTTCCTGCCTTTTCCCTCCCTTTCTCCATCTTTCTCTTCTTTCTTCTGTGCTGAGACTCCCACTTTACACACCTCTGTGTTTTTTGTGCACCCTTTTGCTGAATTAGCTCGTGTGAAAGTAATACAGGCTGTGTCTGTGTGACACTTTAGAGGGAGGAGTAAGTGATGAGATAGTGTCTGTCACCAGTTTCCAGGCCCATGTGGTGTACATGGTTATGCTGACATTTTGTTCTTTATTATACAGAAAATAGAAGTTATGGTGGCAGCTTCATATTTCAGATCTTTCTTGGTAGAAGGATCTGGGTTTTTTTGCACTTGCTACCTAGATAAGGAAACAGAAGGGTAAAAATCCTGGATTTTATTTTTTATTATGCAAAAAGCAGAAAATTGCCATGTGTAGGCATCTGTAAGTTTTATTTGAAGTATTTAGTGAATGCAGCTGGCCATCTTCTTATGATGGGACATGAAAATTTGTATTTAGTGGCCTTAACAGAGCCACTGGTATTTCCATTTGATTTCTTCAGTCCATAAAAAGAAGCTGACCTCCTCCTCTGTTCATCCTCATGGCAGTGTGTTTCTTGCACTATGAACTGCTGAAATCACCGTTATGGGGATACTTCTCTACATGTTAGAGAAATCAGATCCTTTTTCATTAAGGATGAAGATTAGGTGAGAGTTTCAGAGAAGAGAGAACTGAGGTGGAAGATCCCTCAGATCTTATGATGAGGCTAATGGACCTCACCAGCAAATTAAGGAGTTAGTGAAAAATTGTGAATAATCACTGTATCATAGGAAACCTTTTAATGGGAGCATTAGAGCAGTCTTGTGTACTTGAGCTGAAGCATCAACAACTCACATTCAGGAACATGAGAGGATCTCACATTTAAACAGTGTGCAGCCACAAGGGAAATGCAAAAAGAACTGCATTTTCCTAATACATAGGGTCCACATAAAAGTACTGCAAATTGGATTATGTATGTACTTTATTTTGTGTCCAAACGTAATTTTAGTCTCTGTATTTGTCATGGGGATAAATATTACACAGAGAAAAATCCCTGAGGTCTGTTGGCTTACACACAGGGAGACAAAGGTAACAGAGCAAATATGCTATAATGTTGAGTTGAATGTTATAATTTGTACCTGGATGAATTTATTTCTAGGTTGTGATTATGGTGGTGATTGTGCTCTAGTATCTGTCTAAATGTCAGAATGCTCCAGATTGGGGGAAGAAGATTTGCAGTTTCCATGATGAGTGGAAAATTGGTTTCCAGAAATTAATGAAGGTTGCCATAAAGCTTACTGTAGTTTATGTAGAAGTAGTTTTTTAATTGCTCATATATAAGAAGTGTAGTGGGGCATATAATTCTAACATGCGTTCCAAGAATTCTTGAAATCTTTTTGTTTCTAATAAATGTCATAATAAGGAAAAAACCAAAATGATTAATGAAGTAAAATCTGTAGTGACTAAACTTTATGAATGCAACAAAAAAATAGTAAAGTGTAGTTTTAGTCTAATCTTGGAACAGAACAGATGTGCACCTTGGTAGTACAAATGTTCATGTGTGTTCTTCCTGTTCTTTTAGTTGAGAAAATAACTAAAGAGTCCATTGAAAAGGGCATCTGTTCCTCTGTGGTCAGTGAATGCTCAAACTGTGGAATATCCAGATGTTTTTGAGGGTTATCACTACTGTGCAGCTGAAAGGGGAGTAAAGCATTGTTGGCATGACTATTTTCAAATTAGCAACAAAACTTCATTAGAAATACTTGGCAATGCATAAAATGATGAGATGAAAGTATTTGGACACTGACAGTGTATCCTTATTTGTATTTGTTCGTGATAATTTTATCATTTTGAAGGGGATAGAGATGAGTCTGCTTTCAAACTAGTGGACCTTACTTGCTTCTAGTTACTTAATCAGTTTATATGCTGCATCCTATAAGAATGTATGAGAGAGGTAGGTTATCACTTAGTCTTAGGACCATAGGATCATAGGGGTAATTCAGGGGAAGGGGCCCTCAGAAGTCTACGGTGTCAGGTCTGAAGTCGGATTGAGTTGTGCAAAGCTTTATCCAAGGGGGGAGACTGCACAGTCTCTCTGGGCAACATATTCAAATGCCTGACTGCCCTCAGGGTGAAATTTTTTTTTCTTAAATCCATCTGAACCTTTAAGGTTACATCTGTTGCCTGTTTTCCTCATGCCATGAAGAGCTTGTCTCCATCTTCTTGTTAACCTTTCTACAGGGCACTGTCAGGCTGCTTTTAGATGCTCTCAAATCTTGTCTAGGCTAAGTAAGCTCTTGTCCCTCAGCCTCTCCTTGTAAGGTAAGTTCTCCAGCCCCAACCATTGTGAGGGCCCTCTGCTGAGCTCCCTTCAGTTTGTCTGTCTTTCTTGCATTGGACACAGTTAGATGAGGTCCAGTGAGTGCTGAGTGGAGGATTAAGGGAGGATGATCCCTTCCCTTGATCTGCTGGCTGTGTCCCTACTAATACATCCCAGGAGGCTGCTGGCTGTCTCTCCTGCCAGGGCACAGGGGTGGCCCATGCTCAGCTACCCAGCAGGGCTATTCCTGAAGAGCTGCTGCCCAGCCTGTCCTCCATCCTGGGCTGCAGCAGGGGTACTTTCTTCCCTGGGGAAGTGCTTAGCTTTTCTCCTTGCTGGATTTCCCAAAGTGCTTTTCAGTCCATTTTTCAAGCCCACTTGTGTCTCTCTGAAAGGCAGCTCTGCCCACCAGCAGCCCCTCACCCATCTACTAAAACAGCTTCACAATTTCATCTGTCAGTTTTTAATATGGGAAAATATTGAGGCATGGCCCTCCAAGGAAATCCTCTCTATGATTCTTTAATAAATCTCTGCAGATACTGAGATATGAATATTTTCCCATTCAATATTTGCTTTTTTATGCTAGGCGGTGATTGGCCCCTTGCAATTTTTATCTCAAGAATTTTGAAGGTGGGAATGATGGAAAGCTACTTTCCATGATTGAGTGCTACTTATAGTGCTTCTACAGTATGCACGAAGTTTTTTATGATATGATTATAACAATTATGACAGTCTGATGTTGTGTGCATTGAAGTTTATGTTATAAGGTATTCATTTAAGTGTCAGTAATAGCAAAGAATCAATGACAAATCATTTGTCCATAAATGCAACTTTTCTCTGAAAGTAAAAAATGAAAAGGAATTTCATTCAGTGGTAGAGATTAGCTCAGATTTTTTCATTGAATGAAATTATGTTAGCCAGTAATCTTTACTGACAGGTTGAAACTTTGTGGAGACCTGGGTATGGATTGTTAGTAGCAGGAGCAGAGAGCAGGTTGGCTGAGTAGAGCAGGTATGCTGCTTCAGGAGTCTGTACCGACAAGTCTTCTGTCTTCAGATCCTAATTCTCTCAGTTTTTGAAACTTTGAGGAATAGAATATGTCAATTCCTACCTCAAATTAAGCAGTGAAACTAGTGTTTTCCCTGTGTAAACAGACTTGAATAAATTACAGATACCAACCAAATATTGATTCTGTTAAGGCCAAGTTTCAAATTAATTTTAGTTGTCCATGTAAAGAGCTTTATTAATAGATTTAAAAACCAAAATGTATTAGAGCTGATAACTAACATCTAAAATAATAAATTAAAGGCCGTCATAATGGAAATGTGTATTTGAGGGAGGCAGAAATACACATTGGAGAGAAACTGCATTATACCAATGGCACTTCTATTTAGAATCTCTTAAAACTTAATATTATCCATAATTTTTTATTCATGAGAGGTTGTCACCATATTCTCTTCATAGGGTCTTAACTTTTAATGGTATTCTAAACAACTGTTGGATTCATTGCTGTTGCTAATTTGCCATTTTTTAATAGGAAGTTGTTATTGCTGGCTAATAAATGTTTCATGTTTAGAAATTTGCTTCTTTTGCTTATCTTTTCATTAAGTGAAGTGGCTGATTAAAGGAGGTTCTGAAGATCATCCATTTTTTACAGGGTGATAGTTACATTATTAGTCTTGTTGAGTTAGGGGGTTTGAGTGTAAAGAAGGCAAGCATTTAGTTTTCAGGATTCTTGGATGAATATGTGTATCACAGAAAAGCAACAGCTCCAATCAAAGTTTGAAGAAGGCCCCCATACCATCACATTTTGTGAAAGCAATTTACTTGATTTTATAAGAAAGTATTTCAAACAATGGAGTTTTTGTAGAATCTTCTGTTTCAACATAAGCAGAACTTTGTTGCTTACCACGAGTGAATCTTTATGTAAGTTGGTAGGGTGCATATTTAATGAAATCTTTTTCCTGAATATAGGGATGTTTGCCTTTGGCAAAACTAGTTCTTTTTGAGGGAGAAAAAACCAAGAGGCCAAGCTGATGACAAACCAGACTTTACATGGCACTGCTTTATGTGCTAAATTGTTCCTACAGCTTGAGTATTGACTTAATTTGCCCTTCACAAATATGCACTCTCTGTTAATATGTTGTTTACAATGTACTAATGTTCCCTCAAAGCCCACTGAAGTAGAGCAAATTGTCCCATTTCATTAGTACAGGATTCTAACTTTGAATAATTTTATTTCATGTCAAATAGCTTTTTAGCTCTGCATCATCAACGTAACCGGTATTTATTGTTTTGTAGAACAAATTGTTGCTGTTTCCCATTTGTCATCTTTCTGCCTTGCTGACTCACTCTAGCCTTTATTCTGTGGTATTGAACCACTCAACTCTCCTGAAGGGATTGCAGCTAAATGTAACAATTTTTCTTTATGTTCAATTTTCATTTTTTTAGATATCATGAATAAGTGGAGTCATGCAAAGGAGGTTGTTTCAGGATACCACCTGAATACAACTTCTGTCTTTATGCAGAGAGGAATAAGCACTTTTTTTCCTATTTACACTGTTAAGGACAGGAGAAAAATAGCTTTCTTGTATTATTACAAGGCATACAGGGGCTGTGGACATACTATTGTTTCAGATGTGTAGCTAGCACACTCATAACAGGTAGTGAGTGCTGTGCTTCGCAGTGACTTTCAGTCTGGTTCTGTGTCTTTGCTCCTTAGGTGGTGGTTTACGGCATCAGTGTATGAATATCCTTCTGAGGGGCACAAGCTCACCTGATTGACAGGGAGCAATGCACATGCTTAAAGCTAAGAATGTGTTTAGATGAAATGAAGAATTTTGAAGGTGTTTCAGTGCTGGGCTGAGATATGTGTATTCTGGCACCTTGAGGAGATGTTTTCTGCCAGCCCTGCTCTCCCTGTGTGTATCTGAAGGTCCTGTAGGAAAATACATGACAGAGATTCTAAGTGTAGTGAATATATTTTACCACTAGATGGTATTGTTATATGAGATTAAGTATTTACTTTGTGTGAGGGGATGCTGAAGGGTAGGGGACCTTTAATGGCTGTCATGTGGGAAGGTGCCAATGGCTGCTTATAAGCAAAGTGCAGATGGCCTCAGGAATAAGGCTTAGCAATTAATTAAAGCATAACTTACAATTTATTTATTTTTTTCTGTAACTTGTAGGCTTGTTTGACTAATGCAAGTCTTTGAAAGTGAATAACTTCAATGTGTATGCTGACAAAAAACGGGCAAGTGGGGAATGTCTGCAATTGCTATCATTGTTTTCCACAATATTTTAAATATTGTCATCCACTAAGGATTTGATTTTCATTAAACATGCATCTGCTTGACAAAGAATATTTTTTAAGCAAAGGTATGAGAAGGGAAGGTACCTGTGTGAGCAGGCACATGAGAAGATAGGACTTTTAGCTTGTGTGAGGTAGTGATACTTATGTGCTATGCATCTGCCAGTGAATTATTAAAATCCAGGGGGGGGAGGAATGAATGATGTATTCCACCATTTGTCCAAGTTATTATGCATCCCATTCCTTAAAGAAAAAGATATCAAGATTTACCAGCTGTTAATTGTTTGTATTCTTAGGATGCTTTGTTCTCTGGAGTACCAAGGAAGTCTGCATGAACTGTTTTATCTCATTGTTCTGTGAAAGGCTTTATTCACTTAGCTCAGGATAGGGAAGCAGTTCTGAGCACAGCAAAACAGACTGCTGCCTTCATTTGAAAAACCCGGCATGAAAAATGGAGAGACATTTTGTATTTTTTTATAATGACTTTGATATTGCCGTACAACTTTGTTTTCTTATAAAATGCTTTCTCTCAATATTTTTACTTCAGCTGACTTGAAGTTTGTATTGCTTTTTCATGTCAGGCTTTGTTTGAAAAATATGCTGATTTCCTGTTTGAGTCACGGGCAAATATACCATGGGATCTCAGTGCGGTGACTGACATTTGCATTGTTCCCATGTTGGTCCTGTGGCAGTGCTACACTGCTGCAGTCATACACCAACCCCTGTTTTCCTGCCACAGAATTAATATTAGTTCATGTATTTAGAAACAGCATTTAGTACAGGAAAGTGTCAGTCAACTGAATATTTTTCAGTCAAGTTGCAACCTCCCAGACTCCTCCCCAGCCACCAGCAGTTCACACTAATCTTAGGGGACATGCATGTACAGAACTTGTAGCACTGTAAGTAGAAGGTGGAAACAAGCTCTTGTTGCTTCCTTCTCAGTGATGCTTTTTGTTTTTCTTAGACTTGAAGATGTAACATGTTTACAATCTATGCAAAAAGAACTAAAGCTTGGCTTTTCAGAGTGCCTCCCTGTGTGGATGGCAGTGGGCTTGGGAGCAGCCGTTGGCAGCATACGTTGGTGGTCTTCCCCTCCTGGCACGTAGTTCTGCCTTGAAGTCTCTCTCCTGTCTGTAGTGAGCGTCTGCTGGCAGGTCAGGCAGGCAAGCCCCCAGTGCTGGTCTGTGTCATCCCAGTTACACTGATGGGACACTGCAGACTTCCTCTCTGCATGGCAGCCAAGTCTGATCTTGTGGAGGGCCTCCAGGATGCTCCAAGAGACATAATCACCTCATGTTACAACTGAGGTGAAACATGCTTTAAAGGACTGGGGTCTCAGTGGGTATAGACCACTCTAGTTCTCATCCCAGTGGAAGACTTGGCAGAGGAAATTTGGTCTGAAGCTCAGAATAATTACTAGACTAAGATGACCTGCAGGTAGCAAAATCCAAACCAGAGATGCTGCAATATGGAGTGTTGCCAACCAGCTGTTAACAGAGAAATATATTTCATATAGAAAGTCAGCAAGAGTATTTGAAAAGAAGGCCACTGAGATTGTAAAATGCCATCATACTAATTTCCTGCATCAGTTTCTTCTTGCATTTTCTTCCTTGTGTACTTTTGCCATTGATTGGATAGTGCTGCTTCTTTTTCCCTGGATTTCAGTTAACTTCATGATGCTGTTTGTAAACATTTGAGAGAAAAAAATGAAATTGACCTTTTTTCCTGTGTTTTACCATCTTCTGAGAATTAGCTGGTGGGTGTTTAACTGTTTTGGTGTGAACCCTTTGGAAACAGGTGAAGCAGTTTCATTTTCATTAATTTTCATTTTCATTTTTATTTTTAGTGAATGAACACACTATTTGAGATTTTCGTCTACTGTTGATATGAGAGGTAGGTAGGGGAGGAATGCCTGGTCAAAGTCTGTAGCTATTTATGAATATGTATTTGTTCTTTAAATAAGTGATATTTGTTTGACATTTCTTTTATCTTTAAACATTGCATCTCTGACAAGAAACAATAATAAGTAAATTTTAACCAATATAACAACTAATATAATGAGTGATTGCACTTGTAATTAATGTAATGGTATGTTTCTGTTCTACCCAAAGACCTTCAGGAGTACAGTTATTTTAAATGTATTGTATAAAACCTGAACAAAACAAAACCCACCTGGAAAGTTTTCCTTTCATTCTTTTCCCATTCTAAACTAAGTTAGACAAACATTGTACACGGTAAACTTGAAACCTACAGAAACATGTTCAAAGATCATTCAGTTCAGGATTTCTTAATCTGCAGGAAAGTACAGCCCTTTTGTGTTAAACAATGCTAAACTAGACAATAGTGTAACTTGTATGTCATCAATATTATTTTTAAGAGATATATTGCAGGCAAATGCAATCTTGGTAATTATGAATTGTCAGTGACTTGTAGGGAGTTTAACAAAGGCATTTAGAGAAAATCCAGCAATTTTAGTGCTGGCTACTTACTGATGAAGGCTGGAAGGCACATTTCAGCTGAAGAAAAGGAAAGCATATTTTCCTTATTTTCCAAGATTTGCTGGCAAATGCTGGAGAAGATGATCAAGAAGGACAGGAATTGTTACAAAAGATGCTATTCTGGGGAAGGGAAAGCTCATTTATAGCCAGTCTGTCCTACAGAAGCTCACATAGAGTTCTTGAGGATGCTTAATACTGGCTTTATGTTTTACCACTCTGATGACAGTGCTAAGCTGTACAAGTCCAAAGTTTAAATTAAAATTTTTAGTAATGATTCAAATAATCCTTCTTCTAAATAATAAGTTTGACTGATGTAAGGACTTCAGATATTGCCTCTGACTTCCAATTGGATTGGAACCTTGCATTCGCTGTTAGTATTTCATAGCTCTTTTGCTCAACCTGCCAAAAAGAACGTTGTATTTTCTTCTATGGTGTATGCACTTAAAGTGTACCATGTATTCCCTCTGCAAGTTTAGCTACTGTGTTATGATACTGATAATATCAACAGCTTTGATTTATATTCCTTTAGCAATACTACCTAACTTCTTGTTTGCTTTCTTTACAACTGGATACTTGGCTAAAGGATTTTTGTGTAATAACTCTCAATCTCTTTTTATGCTGCAAATCTTTCTTTTAGGTGAGAGTCTGTCAGTTTGGTACTTTGTTCCAGGGCTTGTCAGTCTGCATTCATCTACATTTGCTTTTGGCAAGACCAGGGTCTTAAACAATAGAAATCTTTTCTTCTTCAGTTCCAGTTTCCATATGATATGTTGTGGCTCCTCATCTAATAACAATTGCAGACTTTGAAATCTTCCCCTTTAACACTTTTGTTTGGGTCTTTTAACAGGAGAAAAAGATGAAACAATAAAAGAGAGGAGAAAATAAGGCATTCAAGGACACATCCTTGACTTTTGAAGCATTTTTTTGCTGTATTCTTGTTAACGTGTTTATGTGCAAAATTTGATAAAAATTTAAAAATTATGTAACCTTCTGGATGAAAATGTGCTCTTTGTCCACTAGATTATCCATGTTCTTTGTTGTAAAAAGCACATCTCAGTCAGGTATCATTTTTTTTTGGTCCTAATTCAACGTAACCTGTAAGTCTCTTCCTAACTGACTAAAATGCTGAAAAGCATTTAACATTTTTTGAATTCTGTGGGCTTGATTAAAAAGCTGAACATTTGCCTGGAGGTCCTTCTGGTGCCTCATTTGAAGCCTGTTTAGTTTCCCATCAGAGACATGGCAGATGTGGCTGCTCCAGGCGTGAGGCATTGGACAGTCCTTTTCTCACAAAACCCTCATGAGGATGGTGCTGGTGTCCCTGTGCAGTGCCCTGTAGCTCCCCTGCTTGCAGGGACACCTGACCCATGCCAGGGCCTTCAGCTCCATCAGCCTTGGCACCATTACTCGCCAGACAGTATCTCTTCTGCCAAACAGAGGAATTTGGGGGGCAATATAGCAGGGAGTCAGAAGCTAATAGGGTAGGGAGCTAAACAGCTCTGATTTTCTGAGGAGATATCACTGCTTGCTTGGGTTCTCTAATGTTTGTTTTGTGGATGCAGCTTTTACTGCCATAGCCGTGCTAAGCGGAAGTACAAAAAAAAATCTAGGTTAATCTCTCACTGTTTAGAAATCTTATATTTCTTACCACAAGGTGTTAAAAAAGTTTGCTGAATGACATGTCCAACATGAAGGGCAAGACAATAATCATCCTTAGTTTCTGGGGAGGTATTTTAAACACCTGAGAGCAAGAATGGATTTAAACTGTGAAAAGTCTCTTGCTCAAATATATTTCCACTTGAATCTTTTACAGCCCTTCTGATTTCTGCCCTTTGGCCTCCTTCCAGTTCAGTGGATGTCCTAGTCCTACACCAGGGAAAGCTTCACACTGTTCCATCAAACTTTTGTCAAATGATTCTCCAGCTAAAATGTAACTGACATTTTTTTTTCACGGCTTCTTTTTCACCCTGTCAGAACAGTCAGAGCAGCGATCAAACCATCAAGCCAGTGGTGTGGAAACACACCATGCTGGTATTTTTGGCATGGCCTAGAACATCCTTTCCTATGGAGATATGCGGAAAGGACATCTAGGGGTAGAGATTTCTTCCCATCCGTTCCTGGGAATGTGGCAAGGGCGTTGGGAGGCTGTCCACAAATGGGGTCCATGTCTCCCCATGACCATTACATGGAAAGCCTGCCACAATTTGGACCCTTTCCCCATGTTTATCTTCCCCCACTGTGCACCTCACTGCCCACTTTAGATCATTTGCCAGATCACCTCTTCAGTGAGCTGTTTTCATCAATCCTCAGTGGGAGGATAGAGCAGAGCATGGGCAGTGCCCAAGGCCACATTAATTTTTCTCAGTATTGCCTCTTTGTGCTGGGCATCAGATAGACATTGTCCATCCTGCTTATTGTTTCACTGCCCAGTTTAATCTCCTGTCTGTCACTGTCTGGTGTCACAGGACCACATGGACAGGACTACAAGGGTTGTGGAGGTCTTTGATGAATTAATTGGTTTTGCTCATGTCAACATTAGTTCAGCATGTGGCCTGTTTTCCACTGGATCTGTTCATCTTGGTTAACCTAATGCATCTCATCTGTGACATTTCTTTGTCATAAGAAGACACCTACTCTTACTTGCACTCACAGAGTTTAACTTTTATTTTTAAACTAGATTGGAAGATACTGTATTACATGGTGAAGAGCAGAGGGGAGAAGGTGGTTGGTAGCTTTTGACAAAGAACAGAATCAGAGACGAAGGTTTTCTCAAGGACTCTATGAGTCACGTAATCCATTCCTGGCCCTGACAGGATTAGCTGAACCTAAGGCATCCTGGACCACATTTGTGTAGCCTATTTGTTCATAAAAACTTGCACCATTTGGTTGAATATCTTTCCAAGGGCTTCACTAGCTTTTATGCACAGAAATGGAATATGAAACTTTCAGGCATGAGATGAGCAGCGAGTTATTTGCTTGGCTGAAAAATTATCTCCATAGTGTGAAGAGAAGTCCAGAGAAGCGCTCCTTGTGGCCCTGGATGAATTAGCAAGAGAGCTTCTGGGCTGTGGGATTTGGAAAAATTGTGGTGTTCCTCTGATGCTTTCGTGCCAGGGCCCTACAGGGTGCACTGGGGGTTGAGCAAGGGTGAAGTGCTCTTCCCCCATTGCAGTCCATGCTGCACAGCACGGCAGTGCTGCCACCCATATCCCTTCAGGGGTGGTGTGGACTGCACTCTTTCTTCCATGGACCTGCCTGTTTCCCACCAGCCCCCACTTTGGAAAATCAAAATAGTGTAGCTCCTCTATCTCCTCTGCTTTAATAGGTGTCAGGGATGGGGTAGGGAGTGTCCTCTGCCCCAGCAAGAAGAGGATTCCTGAGCTTTCCTTTAAGTGATGGTGATCCCTGGGTCTCCAAAGAAGTTAGTTTGATGGAGAAGTCTTGGGAAATGTTAAAGAAATTTATGCAGCACTAAACTGGCAAATTTTTCAGGAAGGAAAGAGCTGGAGGATGAGGATAAACAAGCTCTTCTCTTGCAGTCTATGTTGTCACTAAATTTTTATAGAGTTGAGATTTATTCTAGTGTCAACCTTGTGTGGCACTATATAGTTTGAGCAGGATACAATAGCCTGTTTAAATAAAAACTGTTCAGCAGTGTGTAAAACCACCCTTCTTTTTTTAATCCTTAATGAATCTTTTGTCTCTTTGTACCGCTATTTCATTGTTAGCCCCTTACTTGCTGCTCCTCATCTGAGTGATCCTGTGCACATTAATTTTTCATAGAGGGAGACAGTGGGAGACAAATATTTAGTCAGAATTCCCTTTGTTTGGCAATGTACAGAACCGACGTGTCAGTTAAGAGAGAAAAACATTACAACTACCAGTCCCTAGCTCTTTTTTTTTTTTTTTTTTTCAGTGAAGTCTTTGCTAGCTGATTGATGTTTGCTCCCAAAGGCAGCTAGAGAAAAGCCCACCCAGCATAAGTGTCCTTGGTGTGTTGCTCAGGCACATGCTGTGGCAAACCCACCCTGACAGCCTGGCCCAGAGGCAGCATCAGGAGCCTCTGGGGAGGGAGGCAGAGCAAAATATCTAATGTGGCATCCCATGGCCACCGAGCAGCGATGTGCGGTTCCTTCTCACCTATCACATGAGGCTGTGCAGGGAGTTTCTGCGAGCTGACAATTGCAGAAATAATTTCTTATGGAGTGCAGCCCTTCTGCTGAGGTACAAACACAGGCTGGGTGAAAGGAAGATGCCAAAGAATTAAGGCAAGCAGTACTGCAACAGAGAGCTTTCCTTGTGAATGCTTACATAGTACTTGAAATAATACAGAGGAAATGCATAAAGCGGACAGAACTGTCTGACTGGAGAATCTTCAAACAAAGAGGGATGTTTGTATATAATTAAGTCAAATCTTCCATGTCAAATACGATGAGAGATTTGATACGTGTTGTAATGTACTAAGTAATCTAAGATTTTGAAATATTTTTGTCTAAAGTGGGACTGCATAGTGTAGATGTACTTTATTTCTCAAGATGCTTGGAAATGATTGCATTTTTGTAACATTTTTTCAGTTTCTCTGCAGAGAAATGCTATAACAGAAGGTAATACATAGTCAAATTAAAGAGGAATTCAGTGAGAAAAATAAAAAACATTGAAAGTAGAAGGGCTTGTTATTTTAGTAAGAAAAGCTAAATATACCATTGGAGGAAGGTATGATTTGCTTAGAAAAGGAAAACATATACTTTTAAAAAAATACAAAAGAAAAAATAATGTCAAATTAAAATAAGCATTGTGCAAGGCAGAATTACAAATAGAAAACTGAGAGAAAACATCCTGATCTATTGAAGTGTAAAAGGAAAACCATTAGCAAAAGTGGCATTGCAGTGATCTTTTAAATTAGCTGTAGGCACACACAAACTGAATTACCAGAAATGATGTCGAGAAGAAAAAACCCCATGTTTCTGTTAGCTTGTGTTGGTGCTTTCTCTCAGCGCCACCTCCAGAAAATACCTAGCAGTAGTGTTAGAAGGCATCCTCAGCAAGTATAACTGATTTGTTTACTCATTTGCACGATCGGAAGATCAGGTCTCGTACTATGTGTGTGTGCAGCGTTTGCGTGCATATATAAAATAACCATTCCTTTCATAGGACATTGATTTTTCCCACAGTATTATAAGGATCACAGCTTTTTTTCCTGGCAAATAAAGTCTGCCTTACAGAAAGTCAGACAGAATAACTGTGTCAAATAAGATTTATTTCAGGGAATATAAATGCAGCTGCCCTTACTCACACAAAAGTAAAGACTTAAAAAAAAAAAGCTTTTAGAAACTCCTTTTGCTTACTTCCTCACCTGACCAGAGATCAGAGACAGCAAAAGACTCCCACTGATTGAAGCAGCTGCAGAGGCTAAATGAAGTTTTTAGGTGAACACTTCAAATTGAAGCTGGCTAGGAGGTTCATGAAGTAATTTGAACTCTCAGTGTGTGCTTGTGTAGTACATAGGTAACTATTTTATCCATTATCACCTCAGAAAAAAACACTGGTAGTATTGGATATTTGGGAAATTGGTTAAAAAACATTCTTATGGAGGGTTAGGGCGTACATATGTCTGTGTTTTGTTTTATTGACTCTCTTCCCTAGAAATCTTGGCACATTTTGAATACTTAAGGGACATCTGTTGCTGTCCCTGATGCCCCAATCCAGCTGTTGCACATCAGCATTTCATAGCAGTCTCATCTGGGACTCTTGGCATAGAAATGATCTTATCTGCAGCCTCCAAACATGTGTGCTGTGTTGTAGAGCCATGCAATATAAATAAGAGACTTGTGAAATGTCTTTGGGGCATGTACCATCCATTGGGTTAATGCATGTAAAATGGTTCTGATCCTTCTCTGAAGTCAAAGGCTTAATGAGCACATGTTTTGCAGCATGCACACTTTTCAACCTGGAAAGTTCTGTGTGCAAAGGTTGATTCTGTCCCTACTGGAGTCCTTGGACATTGTTAACTGTGAGGATCTGATTCGGGTACTGTACTTATCCTGGATAGAAATGTGGTTTTTCAGGTTAATCTTTAACTTAGTGTGGCATGACAGTCCTGCTAGCTGGGTGCTCAAGTTAACAGTTTCATTTTTCAAAGAAATTGTATTCAACTTAGCCTGAACATTTATTTCTATAACTGGATCATTCTTTCTGATCAGCACCTTTCAGATACTTGATTGCCTTTTCTAACATAAAACTTACCTCCTTTTCTGGTATTTTCTCACATAACATAAGTGCTGCCAGTAATAAAAATCTTTCTCTTTTCCTGTTCAGTGTCCTAAGTGGCCTGAGTTTTTCTTGATCTGGAAAGGAAATACTGAAGTAAAAGTATAATTTTGTAATGAGTTAATGTGCTGTAGATTCATTACTATTTTTGCAGAAATTATTCTCACTTCATTAGCTTTCTCTCTCCTTCCACTCATTTTTATAAGAATTATTATGAAGCCAGAACTTGATTAGTGCTGCCTTTGTCAATTCAGGTTATTAATGATTAGTTAATTCTCTCAAGGAATCTATTTTTACTGTGGCACTATTCATTTTAAGCCATTGAATCTCATGTTTAAACATTTTTAGCACTTACTTTCAATTATGTAGTCACAGTAGTGTAAAAAACCCTTAAATACTTCTTTAAAGATGACTTGTGAAACAGGAATGATTTATGTCTGATTTTCACAGCTCTAAAAATAGCTCTAAATACAGTGTTACATACTGTAATGTGGTGCAACTCACAAGCAAAACAAGAAATAAGCGGGTTTCTGGTCTTAACTTTCAATATCACTTCTGTAAAAGAACAAGTGACTTTTTACTTAAAAAGAGACTCTTTATTTCTCTGCTAGTAGTGGAAATGCAAAATTATTAAGGTGATTTTCTTGTTAATAATTTAAGTCTTGTGAACATTTTCTCAACTCTTCATAGTGATTGAAGAGACCTTTTCCTTCCAAAATTTGCAGATAAGGGTGTAAATGGTATATCTAGAATGACCTGACCTGGTATGTAAAAATAACTGTACTATGCTAAAAATGACTGGAAATCTAAATATGAATCAGTGAGTACAAGATGTTGGAAGTAAAATAGGACAAAGCAAGTAGGACAATTGTTGGTTGAATTTTCTTTTTCTTACATCTTTTGGAACTGCAATCAAGAATAAATAAGTAATGTGTGCTTTTTGGAAGTTTAAGACTGCCCTATTTGCATGTTGTATAGTGTGTGTGAATGCAAAGAAGAGAGAAAAATAGAGCTCCCTGCAGAATGTGTGTGAGAATATGCGTCAGGTCTCCAGGGAACATTTGTGAGGCTGTAGGAATGAACTGCATAGTCTGGAAAGGGACCAGGACTGACGTCTTGGAAGAATGTTTTCTTACTAAGCCTTTGCATTGCAGTGCAGGAATACCAGGAGTGTCTTATGAGGATACTTGACAGAATGACAGCAGTTGGAAGTGTCTCTTCTTACAGCATTAGGGTAGCCAGCCCTCTTAAGAGAATGTATAGTTGTATTTGAAAGATTATGTCTGGGATAGTCTGCAGAAGACCTGCTACCTCTTGGGCAGCCTGACTGAATAAAAGCTGAGGAGACAGCACTTGTGCTTCAGAAGCTCCATCTTCTGCCCTTTCTCTGATTAAGTTAAAGTCTCCTCAGAGCTGAAAGCTCTGACTAGGGCTCTGTGGAGCCACTCTCTGGAGTCCCAGGGCTCTTAAGCTCTCTTGGTTGGCTCTGTGTCCTATTTTTACCTCACACAGAGAAATTAAATAAGAAGTTCATATTTTTAGTTACTGGCTTACAGGATCAGATAATGAGAGGCTGTGTGGTATTTTTAGATTATCTTCTTGCTGCTACTGTTAAACATACTCGATTTCCACATTTTTTCAGGGTTTCTCATACCTTTTCTGCAAGTTACATGCTCACAATTCCACCTCATAATTTTTCATGAATTAGTACTCAATGTTAAGATTACTCTGCTGGGAAACTTTCTTGGTCTGGAAGGAGTGACTTCGGAAGTGTTCTCCACACATGGAGTGTATCATTACTCAATGGGCTGATATGCTGCTAGTTATTCCTTTCTGTCCATTGCTTGCTGTCACGGTTTAGGGTCAGGGAGGCCCCTTAGACCTAACAGATGCTCTCTGTTAACCCCCCTCCCTCTCCAAAGGGGAAGAGAAAGGGAATAATGGTGAGAGACTTGTGATTAGAAAAGGAAACTAGAACAGCTTTAATGAGAATAATAATAAAAAAATAGAATATGTATAAATATACACAAAACCAGTATCGAACCCAACCCCCCTGATGGTAATTACATCACTGTCACCAGTGATGCTGTGGAGCAGGCACCAGGGGGTCCCAGACTGGGCCCCACAGCAGACAGGAGCTGCGTTCAGGAGCTGGATTCTGGTACCGGATTCAGGAACACACCGATTGGGATTGAAGGCAGAATGGACAGAGTCCTCCCTGGATGCTCTGAGGAAGGAACTGAAAGAGGACTGAGCCAAGCAAAGCAAAGCTGGCAAAGCAGTCCAAGAGGGGAGAAGAGCCTGGGAAAAAGCCCATAGACCCTCCAGATCCCTCTGCTTTATACCGAATATGACATATATGGGCTGGAATACCTCACTGGTCAGTTTGGGGTCACCTGCCCTGTCTTCTCCTCCCTGCAGGTGTGGCCTTTCACTTTCCTGCACCCCCCAGTGTGGTACACAAGATCCAGCAGTGGCTTTGGTCTGCACAGATCCATACCGATCCTCAGTACTAACTCTAAACACGGGGTGTTATCACTGCCAGCAGCAGACACTGCCTGGGAAAACAGGCTGCTAACTTAAGACAGTGCAGTTAGTTAGAAGAACTGAGCTGAAAAGTAAAATCACTGAACAGAATTAGTTCTGTTCTCACTCATTGATTGTTGATGTCAGATTTTTAGATATAGCAGCTGAATTAACATAATTCCCTTCTTGCAACAGTTGAAGTCCAAGTACTTATGCAATCTTCTGCACC
>JANIJG010007022.1:202744-227104 GCA_024611175.1 Megaceryle torquata | reverse complement strand
ACACAAGATCCAGCAGTGGCTTTGGTCTGCACAGATCCATACCGATCCTCAGTACTAACTCTAAACATGGGGTGTTATCACTGCCAGCAGCAGACACTGACTGGGAAAACAGGCTGCTAACTTAAGACAGTGCAGTTAGTTAGAAGAACTGAGCTGAAAAGTAAAATCACTGAAGAGAATTAGTTCTGTTCTCACTCATTGATTGTTGATGTCAGATTTTTAGATATAGCAGTGAATTAACATAATTCCCTTCTTGCAACAGTTGAAGTCCAAGTACTTATGCAATCTTCTGCACCTGGTCTTCTGCATGGTTTGTTTGCTATTTGGATGCAGAGTATCTAGTAGGAAATTTCATTCATTTTGTCAAATTAAACACCCGTTCAAAATTTGTTAGTCTGCTACACTCCCTGTACAAGTAGGACTTTGGTGGTATATTTGCTATAGGATAGTGGTAATATCCAATATGATTTTAAATTTCTGGGGTTTTATGTAAATCCATTGAATACATCTAGTCAAACTTAAATTATGTTGTCAATTTGTGAGGACACAGTGTTAAAACTACTGGAACTGGGTTGAGTGTTTCCGAAGAATGGTTCCATTACTTAACCAGGCTCTGGAGATTAGATATCCTGAATTGGCAACTTCTTTTTCCTTTTCTTTCTTAATTAATTTCTGTTTCATAGTTAAATAGACTATGTGCTATCTGAATCAATTCAGATTTTCCAAGTATTCCCAATATGCTTTTTATCAATAGCTATGCTCTACAAAGTTATCACTGCTTTTTAACTGCTTCATCACTTTCTTTCTAGCTATTAGTTGGGATAAAGTTGTTCCATATTCAGGGTTTGTCTTGATTTTGTCTTTTTTGTAATGGTCTTTGGGGTATTTTTTTTTTTTTTTTTTCTTCCTCTTTCTCAAGGATTAGCTTATTTGGTTTTCATTCTCCTTTCATTTCTCTTGTGGATATTTTACAACTGTGCGTATCATTTTCTATATAAATTACCAGTTCCCATTTTCATCAAGGTTTCTTTTTATCCTCAAACCTCCAATCAATCTCTCTGAAGCTGGACTGGACTTCTTGTTGAGCATTTATAGAGTAAAATCCCATCCCTATTGAATTCAGTGGGAGTTTTGTCATTCATGTCAATGACTTTAATGCTTCACTCACGGTTAACATGCATTAGGTTTTAATTATAGTGCCTTTTAGGCACCTCCAGCCTTATTCTTGCTTCATGGCTTTTAATTACTTCCTACTGAGCACATTATTTACTCCTCCTAATTCTACTCAGCTTGTTATTTCAAAGCATACTTTTTCTCATTGCTTGTCAGTACACAAGAGAAGGATGATACCTTAGGAAAATATAAAGATAGCCAGAAGGGAATTACGGTAAACAGTAAGCATTCCTTTTGCAACTCATTCTATGAAGGCAATATGCCTATTGATTTTGATCAGCTCCATGGGAAGCATGGACTGCTGCATGCTGACCAGTGAAGAAATGGAGCCTTACAGAACATGATTATCACATTGCATGCACAAAGTTTAAAAATATGTTTAAGAAAGAAAGAAAAAAAAACAGTCTCTGACACACCTTGTGGACCTAAGATAAGGAACTTCTAAGCTTTTTTTGGTCTAGAAGATTAATAGCAATTGGATATCAAATTAAGACAAACTGAATTTTATCTGTGCATCTCATGATCATACAGCTTATTTCTTACATGGTACAGTATCTGTCGTTTGCTGCAGGTCTGTGTAACATCCTGAAGAATAAGACCTGGCCTTACTGGTTTCTGCATGTTCTCACTTCCAAAGCTGCTTCTTTTCTGCATGAGACAATACTCTGTTGGGTCATGAAAAGGACAGCAGTAATGGTGCTAAATTTCTTTAAGCAAGATGTTCTACTAAGAAACAGAACTACTGGGAATAGCAGCTCGATATTATGACCTTTGGCTTTTTTAATATGACTTGCAAAATGTAACTGGTTGGTAGTATCTGCAAAGAAGCTGTATGTGCCTCTGCAGGCTGCTGAATAGGAGGAGATCATCATGCTGCTCTATGTGTGCATGAGTTTCTTTCGTGGTGGGAGCATGGGAAGTGGAATACCACATAGTCAATCAAATGCTGAACATGTGAGACTTAAACTGTCAGCATGCTTCTTCAGGAATAATGTTAAATAAAAGTACTTAGAGCAGAGGAAGAGAATATGTTGCCTGTAAATGTATAAGAAGAAGTAATGACTTAGTCAGATAATAAGTATAGTAGTAAAAGGAATTTATTTTCTTTTTAGAAAACTGAGCAGTTTCAAAAGGTTTTGTCAGGATCAGTTCCAGAGAAGTGAAGTGTTATCCGAGATCACTATATGCTGAAGTCTGAAAAAATATACACTGAAGCAATTCTTGAAGAAAAATTTCTTATGCAGTCACTTTTCTCAAAGGAGGAAAAGGATCCTGGGGCAAGATCTGGTGGAACTCATTGAAAGGCCTTTAAACCAGACTTGAAGGGGGATGAGGATAAAACTGGGCTTGCTAGAGAGGACCCTGGGAATGGCATGCCAGTACCTGGGTGGCAATGTGGTAGTGAGGTCTTATAGTTGGCTGTCTCAGTGGAGGTGTGGGATGATGATCCATGTGGCAGCAAAGACACAAGAGTTGATAGGCTGGTAACTATTGAAGCATCTGAGAACTGTCTGGTGGGAATTGGGACTTCTCCCTCTAAGAATGTGTCAGGACCATTATCCTAGCTGAAGTACATCTACAGCAATGCATGCAGCATACACAGCAAGCAGGAGGAAGTGCAGGCTGTTGTTTTCCTGGACTTCAGCAAAGTCTTTGATACTGTTCCCCACAGCATCCTCATGGAAAAAAACCTGTCTGCTCATGGCTGGGATGGGTGTGCGCTCTGCTGGATCGAACACTGGCTGGATGTCCAGGCCCAGAGAGTGGTGGTGAATGGAGATAAATCCAACTGGTGACTGGTCACGAGTGGTGTTCCCCAGGGCTCAGTGCTGCGGCCGCTCCTGTTTAATATCCTTATCAATGACCTTGATGAGGAGATTGAGAGCACACTCAGTAAGTTTGCAGATGACACGAAGTTGGGTGGGAGTTTTGATCTGCTTGAGGGTAGGAAGGCTCTTCAGAGGGACCTGGACAGGCTGGATTGATGGGCTGAGGCTAATCATATGGACTTCAACAAGTACAAGTGCTGAGTCCTGCACTTTGGCCACAACAAGCCCAGGCAACACTATAGGCTTGGGGAGGAGTGGCTGGAAAGCTGCTCAGCAGAAAGGGACCTGGGGTTGTTCATGGATGAACATGAGCCAGCAGTGTACCCAGGTGGCCAAGAAGGCCAACATCATCCTGGCTTGTATCAGGAATAGGGTGGCCAGCAGGACTGGAGAAATGATTGTCCCACTGTACTCAGCATTGGTGAGGCCACACTTTGAGTACTGCTTGCAGTTATAGGTGCTACAGTATAAGAAAGACATTGAGGTGCTGGAGCAGGTCCAGAGAAGGGCAACAAAGCTGGTGAGAGGTCTAGAGAACAAGACTTAGGAGGAGTGGCTGAGGGAACTGGGGTTTAATCTGAAGAAAAGGAGGCTTCGGGGAGACATTAATGCTCTCTACAACTCCCTGAAAGGAGTTTGTAGAGACATGGGTGTTGGTCTCTTCTCACAAGTCACAACTGATAGGACAAGAGGAAATAGTATCAAGTTGCACCAGGGGAGGTTTAGATTGGACATTAGGAAAAACTTCTATACAGAAAGGGTTCTCAAAGACTGGAAAAGGCTGCCCAGGGAAGTGGCTGAATGACCACCCTTGGGTATATTTATATATGTTATATATATGGTTATATGTTATGGTGCTAAAGGATAAGGTGTAGAAGTGGCCCTATTAGAGTTAGATAACAATTGGACTTGATCTTAAAGGTCTTTTCCAACCATAGTGATTTTGTGATTCTGTGGTTCTATAAGAACAACTGTCCTCTTGTAGAATTACTTTTTCTCTCTGAAGTATTGCTGATGACTAGAGTCCCACTGCATGCAGATACTTCATTGTCCCGGAGTGTCCTGTCCCTATCCTGGCCACACATTGAAAGTAGAGAAGAAAGTACTCTGAAGATCCAGTTTAAAAATAGTTTTGAGAACTAATAGATGAAGACAACTAACTTAGTAGCAGGCAGGGCAAGAGTGCATTCCAATTTGTTCCTTACTGTGGCTGATGCTCCCAAGCTAGTTAATCTTTAAACAAAACTAATCCCCCCTTTGTGTTCTTGTTTTTCCTGAATTTAGATTTTGACAGTCTTGAGACATACATCAATCACTTTTCCTCTTAAGTATTAAAATGTCAACATCAATATTCTGAGATTTCAGCTTTCTCTGATATTTTTTCTGACTAGTAACAGTAGCTGAGTCCTCCGAGTTGAAGCAATCTGTAGTAACAGGTAGAATTAGGTCATTGTGGAATTTGTAGATACTGTTAGTTTCCTGACAATTGAGTAACTATTTCTTTTTTCTCCTAGTATTGGTAAAGGTGACAGCATCTTCATCCTTGCCTTCAAAACCTCTGAAAGACAGTCATAATTTGCTTGAGGCCTGTTTCCTGGTACTGAGACCCTGGCAAAGAAGTCTGAACAACATAATGTGACAAAGAGGTCAGGGTTAGCATTGTGGGAATTAATGCTGCCCTTTGAAAGGGGTCCAAACCTTTTTGGATGACAGAACATGCTACTACTAACAGTAGCTCCATCACAGTAGAAGTAAAAAGTGACACCAAGGGTGGACAGACATTTTTAGAGTAGATACTTTTTTTGAGTAATTACAAGTTTAAATACATTGAGGAAGATTTCTTGTGAAGTATACACTGGGGAAGGTAGTTAAAATGAAAATATGCAGTTCTATGGCCAGATGCAGGTGACTTTGTTAAATTGTGTAATATTTTTTTTCATTCAGCAGCTTATATTGAACCCTTTTCTTATCCCTCCCTCTTACATTCTGCTTGCATTTTTGGCCATCAAGACAAGAAGAGCAGTCAAGAGGAGCTTGACCTGTGCTGCTGTGACAGGAACTTATTACTGCTCTTTTTTATTTTGTGGAAAGCACGTTCTTTTCCATCTTGGCGTCAGCATGTAGAATGGGAACAAACCCCAAAAAATCTTGTTTGCTTTGATTGTGATGAGTGTTCCTAAGTGTTGCTCATTCATTTCCTCTCTAACAGGAAAAGATGTCTTGTAAAGGAAATAAAACCCACATAAAGGATCCCAAAGCCAAACTGAACAAAACGGCTTCCTGACAGAAAACATTAGTGTATTTCCTATGTCCTTAGCTATAGCTAGTGCTGGCTGCTTTGGGGAAGCAATTCTGAGGATTTGAAATTCCTCTGTTTGCCTCTTCTAAGATCTTTCTGGTATCTGCTGTTGGTGAGTGTTGTAAGGCAAGCTGTAGATCCACTGTCCTGAACATATATATTCTATGTATACTGGGTCTTGAGGGATATAGGAGAAGACTTAAAGCCTCTGGACATTGATCTTTAGTTTAAAGAAGTCATCTGGTCCTCCATCACCAGCTGATGGGGGCTGTGTTCTGCAAATGGGGAAGCAAGTGGGAGCTTTCAGTGTGATGACTTGTTTTTCAAAGGCTTTGTATGCACTTTCTAGAGTTTAACTCACTGCTTGCTGATTGTTGACTTTTGGGGCCTGAGGACTTCAGAATACTTTTAAATTAATGAATTGGCTGGAAATTATTCTTAAGAGTGGGAAAAATTATTTATTGCAAAGAAGGAATTTGTTACACAGAGGTGAGGTAGGACAGGTATAGACCAACTCTGTCATTGAACCTAATCCCCTGCAATTACTGAGGTTTATTACAATTATTACAACAGATGTCTTGTTCAGAGGTTCATGGAACAGCTGTCTCGTAGGATCTGATGTTTGCAGAACATCTGTCACACAAATAGTCACATATCATCAACCACAAAGTGGCAAATGCTGAGTTAAGACCAAATCAGTGAAGGCCAAAAAGAGAAAACTACAATGTCATGGCAAAGAAAATAAGAGGTATTGAAGGAGTTGCCCATGTCCTGTGTCTCTGAGGTGACAAGGATTTAACCAGCTACAACTCCTGGATGATCCCAAGGGGCAATCACATTGTCAAAATTCCAGTGACTGCAGCTGATTCTTCTGGAGGAAAAGTTCCTTCTGATGTCAAATCTGAGAGTTGCTTGAACTTGCAGTGAGGAAGTAGCATCCATGCTCCTATCTTGCTTTTATCTGGGGGTAAATGCCAATGCATCAGGAAAAAGAAAATAAATTAAGGTGTCCCTCAAAATGAATCCAAAGTCATACAAGAGTAGTACCCAGCTCCTTTATGCAGTGTTTTAACTTCCCACCATCCCTCTGCTAATATAGCATCCATCTTCATTAGTGTGAGCTATCTGTGTTTGAAAGCTGTCAGAATTACCTAGCAGCACAATTTCATTTGAGGAATTACTAATATCAGCTCTTTTATACTGTTGTTCCAAGTCTAGGTCCTTGTTAATGGAAAGAGAAAAACTTATTGGTAATGTCAGGGCTTCAGTTTGTTTATTGCTTTTTTGCATTTTTTTCCTGAAATTTGCACTAAATTCTGCTTGTAGAAATGTGTTTTAAAAAAAATGATCTAGAAGTATATTTAAAGAGTCCCATCTAATGTCACTTATTTGCCCGATGAGCTGGAACACTACTGGATGCATGCAATTCCATATACTGCATGTCATTTAGCATAATATGTGGTTCAGTATCCAATATTTATTGTGCATGAAAAGAAAATAGTATATTAAAAGAAGTCTGTCCCTATTTTATTCATTAAGGTTCTGAATGTTTAAATACATTGAGGAGGATTTCTTGTAAAGTATACACTGGGGAAGGTAGTTAAAATGAAAACAGGCAGTTCTATGGCCAGATGCAGGTGTCTTTGTTAAATTCTGTTCTCTTAGTAAAAATTAATAAATCCAAGTATGTTTTCAAAATCTAGGATTTATTTGTGTTCACCAAGTCCCATCTGATGACACAGCTAATGAGATCTTCTTGTAGTAAAGTGGCAACTTCTTCTTCTACTGGATTTAGGTAAGACAGCTGTGATTAAAAATACAAGGCAGGGTTTCCTCAGGTCCTCAGATGATATTCTGGTATAGAAATAGGTGATACCCTGATGCAAGGCCTCTTATAAGAACTAGGCACGGCTAAAATTGGTAAAACTAATTAATTGTATGGTGGGTTCCTTTTTCAGCAGGGAGGCTAATGAGATGTTTTGTATGTGTTTTTTATAGTGTTTGTGATCTTGATTCTTGTCATAGTAATGCCACTCCATAGTAGGAACCAAACATTAATTAGTGCATAATTTAAGTCAGGAAAAGCAGAGGCTTAGGTAATTAATCAGTTTTAATAGAAGATTTTATCTAGAGCTGTTTGGGGAATTTCCCTGTAATGTGTCTTCATGTGGTACATTTTTACTCTCATCTCAGTTGATGCTATATTAAAAGTGTCCATAAAGAGTTGTTTTGGTGTCTTTAAAAGTCTAACCTAAGGTGTTTTAGGCAGTGTACAGAAGCTTTAAACAAAAAGACAATTAATACCAAATTCAGAAGATCCTTACCATTGTCAAATTCCAGGTGGATAAGTCACACACCTCAGTGATTTTATGGTCCACAAAGATACCACATTGCCTAGTATATTAAAAAGTTCTTTAGGATAATGTTTTGTCCCAGATTTTAGGGACTACCTGGGATTTTCCCTGTCTTTCCCTCTTAAAGAATGATTTTACAACTAATGCATTAATCATGTTGTCAATGCTTTTGCAGGAAGGAGGGCCCCAGGTGCCACTGTTTTGTCTATCAACATGCTTTTGTTTTCCTGTCTGTGACAAGTCACATAATCTGCTACAACCTGGGGCCCTTATGGGCAGCTGAGCGTGGACCTGCCACATGTCCTGGCAGCAGGAACAGTCAGGAGCCTCCTGGGCTGTATAAGCAGAAGATTAAGAGAAGGGATTATCTGCCTCTATTCAGCACTTCTTAGACTGCACCTGGATAATGTGTCCAGTTTTGGGACACTCAGTGCAAGAAGACATGGATAAATTGGAGTGAGTTCAGTGGAGGTCCATGAAACTGGTCAGGGGCTGGAGCATTTGTCCTGTGAAAAGATGGGGGAGCTAGGTATGTTCAGTCTGGAGAAGAGATGGCTTTAATGGGACTTGCTGACCAGAAGGCAGACTCAGGCAGTGGAGCAGGTTGCTTGGAGAATCTGAACTGTCTCTATACTTCAAGATCTGACTGAATGAAGTCTTGGTCAATGTGGTGTGACTTCAGGCCTGATCCTGCTTTGTGCAAGAAGCTGCGTAGTGATTTCCTGAGGTCACTTTCCTCATTTCCTGTGGCTTCTGAGATGGGGGTAGAGATACACACAGTCCTTACCTGGACCTAAGCACCTTTTTATCCTTTCCAGAATTTAAATTTTTGTCTGTTTAATTTTCAAACACAGTCAGACATGATTGTGTCATTTCTATGTCGCCTCTTCTTGTTAAGACACTTGCCTGAGTGGGAGACCTTATTTCACATTGGTGGTCTCCTCAGGCTGAGGAGGTTCAAAGTCACATCTTTATCTTCCCAAGAGACTACCCATAACCTCCAGGTCACAATCTGCACCTCATTTCTTCTTGAAGCAGTGTAGCTGCATAGCTGAGAATGCAAAATCCAGGGGTTGGAGAGAGAAGCAGCAAGAGTGGGTGAGGTTTGCAGGTGAGTTAACAGAAACTGTATGCTTGGGTTTTGTCCCGGGTTCCAGGCTCTTTTTCTAATGCTGCTTGTAACTTCTATCTGGTAGCCCATTGTTTCCACATACAGGAGCATTCACAAGAGAGAAATTCACATCTTCTAATCCAAGAAAATGTCTTAATTGCTCAGGCAAGAAATTATACTTGCTTGGCCACTCTCCCCCTCTGCACTTTCCACTTCACATCAATCTTATGCTCCTTACTATACAGCTGGAGCAAAAGGGATGGATTATCTCCTTTGCAGTTGAGTGAACTCCAGTTCCACAAAATACCTGTACTCTGAGGGCAAGAGCCTTGTCCCTGAAAGATGGGAATACGTTCGTATTTTCTCAGGCTGCAGAAAGCTCTGAACCAATCTACTTCTTCCTGATACCTCCAACTAAAAGGCAGTATGAGTCTTTTCCCACTCAAACTTTTTGGATAAAAATAGTTGCAGCTTTTTTGCTTTGGCAGCTTTTCTACCATTACTGTGTATTAGACTTGCTATTGACACTTCCCAGATCACACCTCTGACAGAAGCATGACTAGTGTCATTATGGAAGCCCTGTTTCCTTCTTGCAACTTTCATTCCAATTATGAATTTTATATCCTGAATTGTTTATGATGAACAATAGTGAGTAATGGTCAGGCTGTGTTTTCATGAGTATTGCTGATTTTTATCAGGAAGGACCCTCTCCTAGGAAATATGTAACATTCTTAATGTCTTCAGTGAAGGTAATCACCACTCTCAGTGAGGTTACTGAAAGGTAGCTAGCGGTTTATCTGTGTTTTCAGTTGTCAAACACTGGTCATGGCTTCAGCCACTGAGAAATCCATGGGGCTGTTTGTGTTGCTAGATCAACACAATGTCACCATTTACTGAGAAGAAGTACAAGGTAGAAGTAGTTTCATTACAGGGTGTTAAATATTATAGTTCCTTCATCAAATGTGTCAGATTAATAGGAAGAAAGTGTTTTAAATGGTTGACTTTAATTAGAAGAATGGAGAAGTCTGCCAACAACAATAATCCATTTTTGGTGACCAAGTGTTTAAGTCATTTAGAAGTTATTCCATTTATTCTTAATTATGTTCTCATTTATTGAAGTTTAATCTATTTGGAAAAATACCAGTCCTAATGGTATGCTTCACAGAGCACAAATTATGTTGCAGAATATTTAAAATACTTCTTTATTTTCTAGACTCTCCTTTTTACTATTACATTCTGTAATGCTTTTAGCATCATTTGTTACATCTGGTCACAAAATGTCATACTGCTCTTAGATTTACCATTTGGTAAGTATTTGCATCTGTTACAAAGGCTCCTTTTTACAATCTCTGTATCATTGCCAAGCTGAGACTTTGATCAGCAGTAAAGATACAGAGATGCTGATTAATGCTTTTGTCATTTCAAGGGCTGATTACTGTAATTCACTCTTTTGAGGGACTTTCAGCCCATGCTGTTAGGAAATTGCAACTGACACATAATGCTGCCATGAGGATTCTCTTCAAAATGAGATTATTTGAATGTACTACCCTGATTATTAATTCTTTTTTTTTTTTAATTTTTAAAATTTTTTTAAAGACCCCCAAATTTGTTAGTAGAAAAGATTCATGCTAATTATTACATGTATTTGGGGGATCTTAGAACATTACTAGTATAAGCCTATCATGTGAGTAGTTACTTTGCTGTTCTGATCTTTCCTATAGATCATCCAATTTATGGACCTGTCCTTTGAAGTCTATTAAGATCTGTACATAATCAAGATAATAAATTATCTATTGATATTCTCTAAGCTGAATTTGTGTTGTTTTTCAGTCAACCTGGAAATGCTTTATATTTACTTGAATGTCTGAACTGCAGATTTTCTATCCTTTTTTTCAATTTGCAAGTGTATAATTACAGGCTTGGATAAGTCTTCCTGAAAGGTAATTAATCACAGATATTGAAGTTCTCAAATGACAGTCCAGGTTCAAAGATAGTTTTGAATTTTAAAATTTTATAGAAGACATAAATAGTGTTATCAAAATTTTTCTTCAGCTATTTTAAATTTTGTTAGAAAAAGGAGAAATAATTCTCTTCAGAGCAGATTTCTTTCTCAGTGTTACACAGGTGAGAAAATACTGTGTTTTAGCTGTCCTAAGCAAAATATTCAGAGTGGGTTTAACAACATGGGTAAGAGTGCTGACCTGTTTAGGTATGCCAGTCAGCACTAATTAGCAACCTTATGTTAATGAAGTCTTTTTCCCCTCTAAGAGGAAGCTCAAACCTCTAAAAACTCATTTTAAAAGATCAGTTTCAAAGGAAAAGCAGTTTATGCTTTATATTGCAGTGACTAAATGTAAGCTTTCCATTCCACCAGAGTTTTGCATACCTTTTTTTTTGTTTCCCCTTCCCTTTGTGTGTGTGTAATTTAAAAAAATAAAGGCCTACAACAATATTAAAGACTTATGGAAAAGCTTACAAAATCCACTCCAGTGAATCCACTGGATCAAACATATTTCTGATGATTTAGATTTTAGCCTGGGCTGTGTAGCATTTCCCTTCAGTCTGCTGTGCCTAAAGAGCATCTTCCAAAACATTCTCTTGATATTTGAAACATGTTATATCATATTCATGAACAAAGAGAATATACAGGTGGCCAGGGTCCAGAACTTGCAAGCTGAGACTTGGTTTATGCTGAATAACTATTACTTAGCTTTTTTTTTTTTCACCTGCCCCAGATAGCATGAGGTGAGGAACCAACAGAAAATAGTGGCTATTTATCAAGTTTGTTGCCTGTTGAGGAGAAACACATTATTTGTGTTAAATAGAAATACATTGTTTGCACTGAAATGAAGAAGGAAGAGAAATGTAGAAGCTGAGTTTGTCTTTAAGAATGAGACTTGACAGAAAGGATGCAGGCTCAGAGCCACACTCAGAAGATGAGGTGTTGCTGTACAGATTTCTCTTGCAGCTTAAAGCTCTGAGACAAGGTAAAAGATGGTCCACATGAGATGCCACAGTAGCCAAGGAGGAGTCTAGAATATTTCCTTTTTGTAACTTGGTTTCCAGCCTTGTAATTAAGAGATTGAATTATCTTGTTAAAATAAACCTATTTTGTAAAGCACTGTAACAGTCTAATTTAGGCTGACAGATGGTATCTATTCTATGTCCAGGGGTAATTAATATATGTAAAACAGAATATATAGACATTTTCACCTGGGTAGATGTATTTAAGTACCTTGTGAGCCCAGATGTATCCCCTTGCTGGGCATCATTGGGGTGTGAGGCTGGGTTAGCTGAGCTTGGCTGTGGGGCAGAGACAGCCCGTGCTGCTGCTTGTCCAGTGACAAGCTGGCAGCAAAGACACAAGCACTGAACCACCAGAGTAAGGAAGACAAAAAAACTTACTCCCATCTAGATAATCCTCCAAACACAATAGAAGGATTTTCTTCTGTCAGACTTAAAATTTACAGCAGAAAGTAAAAAGGCTCCTTGGGGGGTCCTTTGTGCAGGGTGATTGTTACTTCAGTGCTTGCCTGCATTTATATTTTTGGGCTGTAAATTCTATAGAGTGGACATAATATCAATTTAGTTGAGTGTTGTGTGCTTTTCCTGGAGTTTAATTATAATATATGCAAGAAGTCATCTCTTCACCAGAGAAACCTCCTCTTTTTCAGCTAAATTAATGTAGAGCTCGGCCTATATAAGACCTGTGGGATGTGAGCTGAGGATGTTATGTTTTGGTGAATGTCAAGATTTATTATCATAGATTTATAATATGAATTACTTATTTCAGATCCACCTTGGTCATTACCTATTTTAGGAAGTTAGTGCCTTTTGATGTCTTTATTTTATTGTTTCCTAATTAAACAGCATTCCTGAAATGATCAGAGTTGAAACAAACAAGTTTCCATGTCCCAATATCTTGAAAAAACTGTCTTTTTTAACAATGGTTTAGAAAGGATTAAAAATTGAAAGATTTTCTGCATTATGAAGTTATTTTGCTTTACATTATAAACTTGGAAAGCAGCATCCTCAAGTTCTCTGTAAACCTATCATATTTCAAAACATGTTGCTGAAATCTGTTAATGTTCTATCAAAATTCTGGAAAAAATTTATCCTATACCAAACATCCATCATTGTTCTATTTATTACAAAATATTTCTTAATGTTTTTCCTTTATTCTATAAATGTAATATAAGGAACTGCAAATTTTTAGCTCAAGTACTGTGGTAATGCTATGTGAGAAAGTTTTGGGTTTTTTTCTACATGAAAGGTTTAGATACTAAAAGATTATGATCTATTCCAAGTTACAGTAAATTGCTGTATGGATATATATAGGATAATCATTGTCGAACTAGATGAAATGTGCCTCCTTAAACAGACAATTTGAAGGTCTGTTCAAATAAACTCTTGAGATCGTATTTCTTTCTACTGGCTGACTTGCTAAGCTTCTTAAATCTCAGCTTCAGTTCATTAGACAGCAATGTGTGTTTCCAGTGACAAAAGCTGTAGGCTTGACTCCTGCTGACAGTACTGGTGTATCAGTACATGCCATTGTCGCTCCTTATGTAAGTGAAGGCAGCTGAAGTGAGATCAGGGGATTGTGGCCATTAACTTTTCTTTAGCTTGTCCAACTTTTTACTGTTCAGTCTTGGTAGAACTTCTCCTATATTGTGGTTTGTAGCATTGAATTAAGGAGATAGGACTTCTCCCTGATATGCTGAATCTTGCCACTCTCAATATTGGGAAAAAATAGGTAGGGAATTATAATGACAAAAGATGTACGCTTGCAGCTGCATAATTGAAATAAAATTCCTTTTTAGCTTACACAGCATCAGAGGTGCTAAGAAATCAGTTTTGTACTGATAAAGGTGATGTTTCCCAGTGTTGAAAAAAGACAGTGTACTAGATAATGTGCAGCTGCCACTTTTTATGGAGATCCCAGGTTGGGAGGGCTGGCTTCCTAAGCTGAGGGACCAAGTGTGGCCTGAATTTTACTTTTCTACATTTATCTGACTCACTAAGGGAGATAATAGAGAACTCTATTCTCACTACATTCCATCATCTGAATGTAGAGTAACTTTTGTGTAGTCATTGGTGCTTTTGTAGATCTGATAGGAGTCTGTTACATTTCACTCAATGTTGAGAATAATTTAGAATATATTGAGACATTTAAAAAAGGTATAGTCTGCAGCAGTGGGCTTCTTAAACAGTGTCTCTTTCAGAGT
This sequence comes from Megaceryle torquata, assembly GCA_024611175.1. Lineage (NCBI taxonomy): Eukaryota > Metazoa > Chordata > Aves > Coraciiformes > Cerylidae > Megaceryle > Megaceryle torquata. Next base: position 213,110 of record JANIJG010007022.1, on the reverse strand, counting down.
ATGTTATATAAGACTTTGACAATTTTCAGCTAGTAGTTGGGAAATCATATTTTTTAATCCATGTGAAAAACCAAGCTACTTCTAAGGGACTGGCAAAAACAAACTGGGTCCCTTCCTTGTTCTAGTGCCTCAGAGTTGGAACAGCATTCTTCAGCAAAGGGATTCTACGTTTCAGGTTTACTTGAAGCTTTTGAATTTCAGAATATGTGGAGCAGTATGGCTGCTTTTGCAGATATATTAAAGGTACTAGAGGACAGAAGCAGTCTCTGTTTCTGTGGCTGGATGGTTTTATTGTTTATTTACTCTTGGATTTGGGCTAATAGGGCTGTTCTTGTACTATTCTGTCTTTTGCAATAGTCTATTTTTATTGATATAAAGGCATCTTATTTTATAGTAAATATAGTTTAAGTTTCCATGATCCTCTAATGCTCTTCAATTATTCCTATATCAAGCAAATACAGCTTTGAAATATCTTCAAAGTTACTCATACATAACAAAATTGTCACTTCATTGCTATACAAGTAAGAAATAAAAGTGTCTAGAAACTTTGTGCTGTTTTCTAATATGCCAAACAGTCATTGGTATCTTGGTATCCTTGAAGTAATTTTTTTTGCATCCATCATTTTTGCCATTTGTTATACACCAGGATCTATAGTTGAACCATGGCAGCCTGAGGGCTATAAATAACATCAGGATAAAGACTTGTCTTTATCCAGTTTTATATTTTATTTTAGAAGTTGTAGGCATGGGAATCTCTGGAAGTGTTGTTGGGGGGAAAAAAAATTAATATTTTGGGGTGTAGATCTGACATAACATCAGAACATCCATCCTGTTCAGTTTTCTTTCTTAAAAAGACATTCTTCAATATTTGTGTCTCACTTTGTTTATATTGAATAAAGTAGTTCTGGAAAACAGGGGGGTATAATTGTCCATTATCTTGGATTCACTTGCATTCTCTTATGTAAAATAAATACTAATAAATACTAGTAAGTGACTTGCACATCAAGACTTTTGACTGTTCAGTAATCTGTTGATTAGTCGTATGACAGCTATCAAACCTGTGACATGGAAAACATTGGGAGGTCAAAGAGTCATCAAGCTTCTGAGTTAGTGGGCCCATTATTAGCAAGTGTACAATAATCCAGGATGATGTTTCTACAAATACCTTAAAAGTGAATGAAGACAAGAGAAACAGGTGTTAAACAGATTAATATAATATACTACTCTTTGAATGGAGGACAAATCCAAGACAAAGAAGATAGATAAGTCCTACCAGTAACCTAATAAGACTTTCAATAAAACCCATTCAGGGCTCTGAAGTTCTTCCTGTAGAAATCACACTGAAGTTTTTTTGTTGCTTTTCCTGGGATCAGCAGCATCAAAAGGCTTTATTATCTATTTATATATTAATATTTTGGGGATTGCAAATGTAACTGGTATATAATTATTAAATCTTACATCACTAAATATCTGCTGCCTCATGCAAGTCTACAGATCTAATGATTAGAAAAATTCTGCTATCAAAAAAAAAAGCTGTTAAAATTATTTGGTGGAAGGAATCTATTAAAATTATTACCTTCTAAATACTTACAACATTTTGACTCTCTGAGGCAAATAACTATAATCCAGGTGATAAAATAAGATTTCAAATCGTATGCTGAAAATATGCACAAAAAAACCCCATGCATAATATGAGAAAGCTTCAGGACTGCTTGCTTTATTTCTGACTGTATTTCCTATGGAACTCATGTACCACTTTCAAAACTGAACCTAACTTTGCTTGTATCCAATGAAATCCTTCATTTGTATCATGTTGCTGTGTGAGTATGGGGCTCATGTGGAGGAACTTCTGACTTGTTAACATCTGAGCAGGGGATATAAGAACAGTGACATATTTTTCAAGGTTCTATTGCTCATACCCAGTGGTTAGCTTATATTTAGCTTCCTTGTATAGAATAATAATCATGTTCCAGATACATGTCTGACTAATATTTAGGAATTTACAGTTCCTTAACACTTCTTTCAGCACACTCAAATCTTTGGCCGGATATTTGTTATATTAAGACAATGTGTCTGAGTCTGTGTGAGAGACAGAATGAGAGATAATCCATTTCTGTAGCCCAAGTAATCATCTGCCACAGCACATCTCAGTGAACATTCAAGAGATCTTGTTATGATTTTTAATTTGTTGTTATTTACTTCATAGAGCCTAAAAGAGTGTGATGATAGACATTTTACACAACAAGGTCCTTGCTTTGGCAAAATAACCTAAAATTATACCATGAGGTAGCTGCCAAGTGTCATGAGGATGAGGGGAAGAAATGCTGAATGAATGAGACTAAGTTGATTTTTGTGATCAAGGAGACTCTTCTAGAGTTGAGAGCATAAGATATTCTTTGGCTAAAACACTTTACTGAGACTCAGGAATCAAGCACAAATCTCCCAAATAAATGAATTTATTGTACAGTACTTAATGTAAGAAAAAAAGGACATGAGTGGGATAACTAGATCATCAGGCAAGCTCCATAGTATAGCATCCTTCCTGTAAATTGATTCAGCTCAAGAGGAATGCCTAATTTCTGTGTTCTTTGACTCCTCAGCTATAAAACAGGATTAACATTTTCCTTTCCTCTAAGAGGAAGGGATGTGGGAGGATACTGTTATTAATTGCAGCGTTATGCTCAACAGAAGAATGTTCAAAGTCAGACCAATAAACAAATAAGTAAGACCTGTTAATAAAAGCTAAGTTCAAACGATTCAGACCCATAAAATGTCATGTCTGACTGTTACAGTTCTATTCTCTGTGCCTGTTAGTTTTAGTGATTTGGGTGGTCTTGCTGTGTATTGAGAATATGAAACCAGCTGTACTGGGTGAATCCAGCCAAGACTTCTTAGGTGGGTGGAGACCTGTGGAACAGCAGAGAATGGGACAGGCTTTCAGAGGTCCTGATGCTGGTTCTACCCTTGCAGCAGTCTACATTTAGGGACTTTCTGAATCAGAGATTGCATCTTTGTGTTTAATAGACTGTGATGGTTTTCTTGCATGTGTTCATCTAACTGAAACTGTATAAACTTTAGATATTTACATATCCTTTGACAGTGTTTACCATGACTGTATGCTCTGTCCAAACACTGCTCTTTATATTTGGTTTTAACTCTATCTAATTTCATCTGATACTTTGTAATAACCATTTAGTAGTATTATTTATTATGAAAAAGCAATGGATGATAATTCCATATTCCATGCCATTGCAAGCCCATGATTGTTATATTTTAACTATTATTTTTCATAAAATCATGCATTTAATTCCCACGTTCAGTTTAACTGGACAGAATGGAGCATTGAGGAACTGTAGAAGACTGTCCTGTTAAGCTGCATAGCTTTTTGACAGGACAGAAGAAAATGTGGTTTTAATATTTCAATAGCTGAAATAGTTCAAATAGTATAGGCAAACAGTGATGAAAATATGTTGACAATGCATGAAATCTCTGATGTGGTTTGCTTTATAATATAAAATGATTTTTCAGAGATGCAAAGGTGGCTGTTAAAACCTCCAGTTATAAGCCCTCGGGAGAAAAAAGTCATCCTTTTGGTTTTAGTATTGCTCCCCAGCTGAAAGAGTGATGAATGGTTTTTGATAAACATCTTGTAGTGCAAAGGATTGTAACAGAGGCTATCTTGATGCCAGTAATCTGTTCTGGTTTGTTTTGTTTTGTTTGTTTGTTCTGGTGGGTTTTTTTTGGTTGGTTGGTTTTGTGGTGGTTGTTGTTTTTCCACCCTTCCTAGGAAATTAAAACAGATTAGTAGAAGGGGAGATTTTTAGAAGAAAGGAGTAGGATTGAGGAAACAGGACTGACATCACTGATGTTTACCTGGTCATGTAATATTTGTCAAAGAAGAATTGAGCATTAAAAACTTTTTCTATGCCCCACTAAAGAATGAATTGATATCTGTAGAGTGAGAGCTCCAGTGGAAGCGATGGACTTCTTATTTGTTATGCATGCACACCTGAGGCACAAATAAGGAATGAAAATGTTCAGTTTGATTCCATCTTACAGACACAGTTGTTTTCTACTGTGTGATGTAGGAACAAGAGAAAGCACTCAGCCTTGGAATAGTTGAGACTGTCTTCTGAAATTCACGAGAGAAGAACAGAGGCAGTGAAATCTGTCTGGTGCTTGCTGAGGCCCTAGATGAGGTCTTCTAGCACTTCCTGTAAGAAACCTTCCTAGTAGGCTTCAGAGAGACAGTTTATTTCTTCCTACCTACTCAGAAAGCTAGCAACAATATGCTTTATCATAATGAGCAATTGTTACCTGTAAATATCGTCAAAAGCCCTCACAGCACTTGGCTGAGGATCATGGTAAAGAGGGAATTAAAACCCACACCCCAATCAGATTGTTTCTGGCACTTAACAGCTGATGGTGTTTGTGCTTCCTTTCAAAGACAGAGAGAAGTGCTCAAATAATGAGTTGTTCTTTGCTAAAATAAATAGGTCACATGCTTGAAAGTGCTTTTATGAAAAACAAATTCTTGCAATTAAAATATCTGGGAGAAGGTTGCAGTCTGGCTTGACCTTATATTTATGGCTGAGTTCCCTAGATGAAGAACTAAGCTGAATGACTCTCTAATCTTCTGGAAACACCTCTGGAAAAATAAAGGTAAGATGTGGGGATGGATTGATCTCCTTAGAGGATCTGGTATTCTGTATGGAGCTTGTGAGAGCCCTCCTTGAAATATGCTCACAGTGCAGCAGCCAACCAGTCATCCCCCAGCACCTCCAACTCCAAACAGGAAATAACTGCCTTGGAAATAATCATGAGTGTTAAGAAAGTATTCTTGGAGGAACAGCACTGGTTTTGTTGCACTTACAAGTAGGTATCAGTCAGGAGTGTGTAGGAATGTTGCTGCAAGCATAATTGTGGTATTTGAATGATAGCCTTTTTGAAGTAATAGCGGCACTAGTTCACGCAAGATTCACAGTACATCTCCAGAATTTAATGCATGAAGATGCTATTTCCACTTCATATTCATTATTTTGTTAGCGCCTGTCTGTTTTTCCACTCCTAAATGTTGCTCATCATTATTAAGATATGGCTGGTGAAAACGGTGAGAGATTTTTGTACAGTGTTGTTCATAGACAAGCTCTAAACCAGATTGCATTGCTCAATATGATGTCCTTGTTCACTTGAGTTCTTTAAACAATGCTAGCCCTTCAGCAAATATCTCAGAACAAAGACAAATACTACAGGGAACTCAGCTCCTGATATTTCTGATGTTAAAAACAAGCACATAGAACATTTTTACCTCTTGGAGATTTGCTTTGCAGCAGACTCAGTTTGTCATTATAAATGAGTTTGATTTTCTTTTCCTGATCTTCCAATTATTTTTCACAGTGCATCACATTTGCATCATAACTTAATTTGAATATTATATATTAATGGTACTTCCACGATCCACCTTTGTTAACGTGGTATCTGAGTGTTTCAAAATTTTACTTTATGCTGTAAGATGATTATTTATCTTACTATGCCTTCCAGTTTTATGGATACAGTCTCCATGCAAGAAAACTGATTGTGTTCCCTAAGGTCCTGTAGGAAACTTTTAAAAGTTTAGAGAACTGAGGAAGATTCTTCTAAATTTGCAGCTGTCGGCCCAACCACTGGACTGTTTTTGGTCTGAAATACATGTTGCTCAAGATAAAGGAAACTGAAATGACATAGCTGTAACAGATCACTGTGCTATACTGAAATTAACTTACAGGGAAGGATTTCTAACATGTGACTCAAATTACTTCCATATGTCTATCTCTTTTTCACAAGAATGCAAATAATCTTGCTTTTGATAAAAGACTACTGAGATACAAATACAAAACTCTTTCCTTTCAAGCACACGAACAAACATCCAGCATCTAGTACCTCTGAAAATACTTGAATAGTTAACACAGTTTTCTGAAGGAAAAGCTAAAATTTCACAAGCTGACAACCCAAGTGGCTGGAACTGGCAAAATGTCTTGCTGAAGAGCAATCTTAGGATAGAGGAAATGGGAATTCTTTGAAAGATCTGTATTTCTGTGAAAGTTTGTGCTTATAAAGAGGTAATGTCCTTGATATAATAGTTTCACTGCAAAGATGGAGAGGCTGGGAAAAGTGTGTGTGCAAGTATGTGTGAGAGAGAGAGACAGATTGTTAGGTGCAGCAGTACACTTAATTAAAACATTGCAGCTGTTCCATTATTATTTCACCTTCAAATATGACTGTATTATATAATGCCTATTTAAAGGAAGCTTATGGCTCTTGGGATCATAGGGTCACAGATAATTCAGGTTGGAAGGGACCTTAGGAGGTCAGCCAGTCCCTCCTTAGCCTGAGGTGCTGCAAGGGTTCTTCCTTCCCAGGGGCAGTGCTTTGCATTTTTCCTCATTGAATTTCATGAAGGTCCTTGAAACTCCTGTCAGCCCATTTCTTCACCCTGCCTGGGTCTCTCTGAATGGCAGGCCTACCCTCCAGCATATCAGCCAGCCCTGCAGCTTGGTGTCATCTGCAAACTTGAATAGAGTGCACTCAATTACCTCCTCCAAGTCACTAATAAAGATGTTAAGCAAGACAGGTCCAAGGACAGATGCCTGCAACTCTACTTATTACTGGACCTCAGGCAGGGTATGACCCATTAACCGGTACTCTTGGAGTTCTGTCGTCTCAGCAATTTTTTACCTATATGGTTGTCCACCCCTCCATAGCATAAAGACCTAAGATTTATAAAGGAGTACTTTGGGAGAGAATGTTGAAAGCCTTCCTAAGGTCAAGAGAAATTACATCCACTGCTCTCCCAGTGTACATATGCCTTTAATCAGAAAACAAAACTATGATGGAGTTAGTATGCACATTTGGACAGAGATAGGGCAGAAGCATTGAGGATATAGTGGTAGGCAGCTCCCTCTGCTAACAGACCCAGTGAGTTGTGTTTCCTGACCGCCTCAGTTCAGCTGGAGAAAGCACATGTGGGTAACAACACATGTGGGTAACAACACGTGGGTAACAACACATGTGGATAGCATAACTGCTGTGCTGATGTTAAATTTATAAGCTTAATGGTTGTGCAAATTATCCTTCTCATCCTTCTCATCAATCATCCTTCTACTCAATCTTGTTGGCTTTCTGGAGACAATATTGATGTTGGACAATGGGAGCAGAATATAATGTTTAGTGTGTGCATGTGCAGACAACTTTCTTGAGTTGTGAATCAGGCTACTGGAATTTTGGTAGAATAGAGACATCCCTCACTCGGATAACTGATTAGCTACAGCACTACAGGAATTGTAAAATAGACGTAACCCGCACTTGGGAAATTGATTAGCTTGTTTATAGCTGATGTGATCTGTGTGTAGCAACCGATATCACTTCAATTCTCTTGGTATATATTTGAGGAGATAACTTGCAGTAGTAACTCCAAGATTTAAAGAAAATAAAAACAAGGAAAAAATATAGTTTTCCTGGATTATTGCATTACCAGGAGTCAACATACAGAACTTTCAACTAGAAAATGTATTTCTCTTAAAGGAAAAAAATGTAGTCATTGTGTAAATAGTTGGCTGTGCCACAGTATATTGGGATTTCAAATATGGCTTTTAGTCTCTACCAAGAGTCTTATTCTCAGAAAAGGTGAACCCTTGAATACTTTCCAATATGTTAAATCCTCCCCAAAGAGGATCCATTGAAAATACATGAATCTGACACCAAATGCTATATTTCATTACACAGACTCTTAAAAATAACATGGAAGGGAATCATCAGAAGGAAGGGACTGTGCCTGCTCATTCATATGATGACCTAGGTTGTGACTGAAAGAAGCAAGAGATGATTTCTCCTTTTATCCTTCTATCTGAGGGGCAAAAATGGATGATCCTTACAAGAACTGCAATGGGATATGAAGGGAAAAGTGTCTGGTTTATAGTATTGTGACCTGGAGATCTCTGCTCAGTGAACAGCGGTGCTGCCTTGGTGTCAGTCCACGGTCACTTTGTGTAATCCAGAGAAAATATTTGGAATTCCCTGAAACTTGTGCCTATTATTACCCATAATTTTTATTTTTCTCTGTTTTTGTCATGTGATGCAAATTGCTGGCTTAAAATGAGTTTTCTATTCAAAATGTCAGTTTTGTTCTGTATGAATGTGCTCTCAAAGCAGTGTGAGGTGGTTGCTAAAGATCAACATGGTGTCCCTGCTTGGATAATGTGGACTTCACCACACTCGTTGCTAAGTATCTGTCTGTTGTATTATTCTGCACAGATGACTGTGTGTTGCTATGTGTAACGATATTAGTTTTAGTGCAGGTGATGTGTTTTGAAAGAGAAAATGAAACAAAAAGATATAGTTCAGCTTAATCAGCTGTAAAATTCTGGTTCACTGGGACATAGACATGTGTAGAGTGAGATTAAAATGTACATATACTGGGTAATGTGAGAGGGTGGCATTTGGAAACTCTTGTATGCTAGAAGGGTTAGTGCTTATCTGCTGGAAATGTTCTGTACATCTGAATGAAAGCTAAAATGCTGAAGTAGTGACTAGGTTTCTTTTCACTGTGTCTGAAATAAAGAAGGTTAAGAAAAAATGTTTCGTGTGTGTGTGGAGAATGTCATTAATTGTCTTGGTGGTGAGCAGACAGTACTTTACAGTAATTCTAGTACCACTAGTAGAATATTAATGACATGCTGCTTTGACCTGCTATCAATCATTGTGATTTGCTGATCATTTACATAATACTTTGCATATTAGTCAAATATTACTCACTAGATTTTATACTGCTAGAATGGTGGATTAACAAAATGATTGTAGTAGCATTGCCCCAGAGAAAGAGGTTCCCTTCTAAGTGTCTTTTCTTTTTCCTACTAATTTCCAAAATAATTTATCATTCTGTTCTTTAGACTATTATTTTTATCAGGATTAATAAAAAATCCCAGCTGGACGATGTCAATACTAGTTAACAGTTCCCTGTTAGTCTCTCTCATTTGTATTTATTCCACTTTATTTAAACTTACCATCACAGGTTTACTTTGTGATGAAAGCTGTGTACTTTGGCTATGACTATTAAAATATTTAGCATATTTAACATTGATAACAGAAACCTTAAATGCAATAGTCAAAAACCCAAAACTACATATAAAAGCTATTGATTTGATATTAGTAGTTAAAAGTATTTGAAAAATATTGCAGTACAGATGTATTAAAAAATGCTAAGAATGCTTCTGACTTGATTGATAGCTGCCACAGTTAGCAGGGAAGATTTCCAGGATAAAAAGTGTGTCTGGTGTGCACCTATAGTAATTCAAAGTGTGTAGAACTCAGATCTGAGGCAAAAGACAGCAACCGAAGTTGTCAAATAAAGCAGGTTATTTCTGGCCAGGATGGAAACTTTCTGGTTGTATGCATTTCCCAGACAGATCTACTGCTGTGCCAGTGCACTATTCAAACACAGGTTGATTATTCTTGAAGTTTATTTTTATTATTTAGCTTTGGCTTTCTCTGAAGTAACCACATGAGATGGATCTCTGCTCAGAAACAAAGATTCAAAGGTTTTAGCCTTCTCTGTCTTCCAAGTTGAGGGCACACTGCAGGTCTCTGAATAGTGACCCTGTGCTTTTTGAGAGCTGAGCCTGGGCTTGCTTCTCATGACCTTATCCTTGGTGCACTTGGTCATGACCCTGCCTCATCTTCACAGATCTCATAAGAAATTGGACCTGTTTTAGCTGTATTTAAGTTCTTTCTCTCTCAGTCTGAGCAGGCTTGTTTCTTGACAGTAGGAGCAGCTGTTCTTGAGAATGTGTTCAAATTTAAATATAATGGAGAAGGTCACCAATATCCCTAGAAGTTTGATCTTGAAACATCAAACTCAAGAACAGCTTTTACACTGTGTTAAGTAATGATAAGGTGAAAGTTCAGTGTATAGTACTTGGCTTTGACCCAATGCATCTACACTTTTTTTTTTTTAACAGATGTATGTTGTGGGTAGATACTACATAGAAATCCAGAATGGACACTAATTTCCTTCAGTTTCACTATGAGGGAAAATTATAATTGTCAAACTGTCTTTCTTCCTAACTTCAAAAGAGTGTAATGTACAGCAAATTTGAATTCCATTGGCGTGTAGTAAAATTCCTGGCTGTGGGAGGTTCCTGCATCAAGTTCAAAGAACATGTATGCTGAAGATGTCATAGAAATCATAGAAATGTCTGGGTTGGAAGGGACTTCTAGATGTCATCTAGTCCAACCCCCCTGCTGAGACCAGGGACATCTTCAACTAAAGCAGGTTGCTCAGAGCCTTGTCAAGCCTCACCTTGAATGTCTCCAGGGATGGGGCCTCAACTAC
>JANIJG010007022.1:170771-189144 GCA_024611175.1 Megaceryle torquata | reverse complement strand
ATCTTCAACTAAAGCAGGTTGCTCAGAGCCTTGTCAAGCCTCACCTTGAATGTCTCCAGGGATGGGGCCTCAACTACCTTCCTGAGTATCCTGTTCCAGCACTAACACCACCCTCATGGTAAAGAGCTTCCTTATATCCAATCTAAACCCACTCTTTTCTAATTTAAAACCATTACCTCTCATCTTTTTACTCCAGGCCTTTGTAAACAGGCCCTCTCCAGCCTTTTTGTAAGCTCCCTTCAGGTACTGGAATTTTGCCACTAGGTCTCCTCGGAGCCTTCTCTTCTCCAGGCTGAACAATGCCAGCTCCCTCAGCCTGTCCTCATAGAAGAGGTCTTCCAGCCCCCCCTGATCTGGCCCTCCTCTGGACCTGCTCCATCAGGGCCATGTCCTTCCTATACATTATGTTGTAGTACTGATGAAAACAAATAGCAGAAGGTATGAGTTCTGTGCTTGGAATGGGCATGTCATGATAATTAGCTAAGAGAAATAACATATATAACAAAGAAATAGCAATAAATACACCAAATTTGGTCGTGTATACAACTTGACATACAGCTATACTGTGTGTGGAAGTCTAATTAATGAGATTGATAATGGCAGCCATTTATTGCACCTCTTAGGGCAGCTCTCCAATGTGTAGTGCTTGAATTTTGGTTCACCATATTAATTATTAAGTAGAGCTCCCCATTGATTTCTTTGCACTGTTCTATTTAGAAAATGTTGGTGTGAAAGGAGATGGTCTTATTAGAGCTGAGATAAAAGTGGAGCTCATAACTTTGTTTAAAACTGTAAGGTGTAACAGACTCTTGTGATCTTCTCAGGATGAGATCTCTGTCAGCTAAATGTCAAACTGTAGTTCCTTGCCTGGGAAATTAAGAGACCTGGGTTTTTCTCCATTAACTTCACTATTCATGTACATTAGAGTGGAGTGGTGCTTTTAACAATGGAAATGCTACTTTTTTGTTTGGGTTTTACATTTTTTTTCTTTAAATGTATTGAACTAATTTATACCTAAAGAAACGTTCTACCATGAATATTAAGTCAAACTGTGAGGATATAATAAAAGATACGTGGGAGTATGAAATTTTATTTCCTTAGTGCATACAGACATCAATGTATCTTCTTCAAGATCACAAAAGTTTGAATTAATTCATTATTTTCTTTATAAATTGTAATCTTGGTTAACTTAATGTCCTGTATTTTTATTGCTGTTTGTAGCAGATAGTCCGGTGAAGCCGGTAGGTGTCTGACAGTGAAATGCAAACATTCAACAATAGGCTTAATTTGCTTGACAGCATCTTTAGATAATCTAAACATTTCCTTTCAGAACATGCATAACTTTAGCAGAAAGGGCCATGAAAACCTCCTGGGCAAAGAATTAATTTGTGACATTGTAATAGAAAAGTGGTGTGTGCATGTCAAGGCTATGCAGCTTTCCTGTTCACTGGGAAAATTTTACTGCTGTGTATTTGCAAATCTGGTCTGCAGTGAAAGTACAATCCTCTCTTTGGAGTACAGATTTGAGGGATTTTTTTTTTTTTTCAGACTTTCAAGGATGTGATGAAGAGGAACTTTTTAAATACCATTGTAAAACAGAACTCAGAATCTTTGTTTATTTTTCATTAGTTAAGGAATCTCTCATAATCTTCAGTAGAGCATATTATCTAAGGGAGTCTGAAGAAGGGACTGATGCAGAGCCACTGAAGGATGACATAAATACAGCAATTTGTCTCATTGGGCAGGAAGAACATCTAGGGACTTTCTAGTCTTGTCTTTTCTTTGAAAAAATGAGTATTTCCCAAAGTGATCTGGGTCAATATTCATGTTTATAATGTATTGAGGTTTTGGCTACTTCAGTATTTAGACAAGATTACAGAATCACAGAATCACTATTGTTGGAAAAGACCTTTAAGATCAAGTCCAATCATTATCTAACTTTAAAAGGGTCACTACTACACCATACCCTTAAGCACCATATCTATATGGCTTTTAAATACATCCAAGGACAGTGATTCAACCACTTTCCTGGGCAGCCTGTTCCAGTCTTTGATAATCCTTTTGGTACAGAAGTTTTTGCAGTAGTGTTTTAGAAAGGAAAACTAAGAGTCAAGGCTCTCACTGGTTTTGGTATAGTGAAAGTCATTGGTTTGAGAGACATCTAGGTGAATCTACCCTGGAAAGCAGTTTAAAGGGTAAAACATAAATTAAAGGAAATTCCTTTACATTTAGTTTTTTCCCATATCTTTAAGCTGGAATCAACATGTGAAGTGACCTAAATTTCAGTGATTTTTTAAGTGCCTGTGTGTGTGCAATAGAGAGGCTATGTACATATAGACAAGTGTATATATAGAAAAACTTTAGTTCAGATAACAGGCTTGTTTTTGAAGATGTTTTAGAATTTGTGAGTATGAGGTAATTGTAGAATCTCCATTCCTAATATTTAGGCACCTCTTTTTGTAAAGATATTTTACTGTGGCCTAAAAGTTTCTCATATATATCTAACAAAAAGTACTTTTCAATTCATTCATTCAGCTACTGAGTGCCAGAGGAGATTGGCCCCAAAATGTGATCCCAAAATAATGAGGCCTCAGTTTAGCTGCCCTTTTGCTGCTTTCTCTCTTTTTATCCATGCAAAAGAAATGTAAATGCTGACTGAGCATTTCCACATTTAGCAAATAAAAGAGAACTTCTATTAGTCAGCTTCATCAGGCTGTGCATAAGAATGTGATAGAGTGGTGATTGCTGCTTGATCCATCTGCGTGTTATGACTCACGCTAATGGAACATGCAAAAGCTCTGATGAAGAGGAACTTAGCGCAACATATTAACTGAAAAGATATCCTCCGAAAGTCTCCTATTCTTTAAGTGCCTGAATATTTTAGTTTGACTTTGTGACAACATAAAGTCAGCTCTCCAACTGGGACAAGTCAATTGACAGCAATATACCAAGCCATAGTAACAGGACTGACAAATTTCATTACTAGAATTTGCCTAATATACTTAGCTAAATTATTTGACACAGCATTAAGATGGAAGCAGTTAATAAAATGAGTACGTATGAGACAAAAAAGATAACATCAGTGATGGGATTATTTCAGAAGCATAGTTATCTAAACATATTTTTTCCCGTAGATTTTCCAAAATCCATGTCTTCTGCACCACTTAATGTTGGCTGTCAGTTCCAAGATAACTGAAACTCCTTTTTGCTTTTTTAAAAGTAAGGAAAAAAAAAAAAAAAAAAGGAGCATGGAAATTGCCTTGTTTGCGATAAAATTCCTAAGTCAATTAAGAGGTTTTCAGAAGAACAATGAAAAATCGGAGATCTGAGTTTCATATCTGAATACTTAGGTAGTTTCTTGGTTTTTTTGGTCTACATTCTGTCATGTTTATATCACACTGTAACTCAATCAAGGAAATGCTAGTGGTTGTTAAAAATGTATTTCCATATTCTTGTCTTATAGGTAATGTGGTAACAGTTGTCTCACATTTATTAGCACACAATGATAGAACTGTAATCCACTTATTTTCTCTAGGGTTTCTTCATCCTCCCTTCCTTTCAAAAAGTATTATCCTTCTAGTACTTTATCCTAATACTTATCCTATCTATCATAATGTCTTCTAGGACATTATCCTAATAAGTATATCCTGATTATTCACATCAGTTATTTATATATAAAAGACATTTATTTATGTATCAGTTTTGATTAGCTGTTTTGGAAATGCTGATATGTCTCCAAACAGTGTTAAAAGTTGTGGAATAAAATTGAAAAGTGCAGCTTCTGCAAACACAGTCACACTATTGCATATGTGAAACAGCTGTGCTTGTGGGGTGTCCCAGTGGGAAAGGGAGAAAAGCAGCCCTGCTGCAAGGCAGTGCTCCAGTTAGGCTGTCTGCTCTTTCCATGACCCTGCAGAGCATTTTGCTTTTGACGTGTCTTAAAGAGTCAAAGATGAACAAGCTGGAAGCTGGAAAGGCTTCTAGGTAATTCTGAGCTTTTACATGACCACAACTGCCAGCAGGACACAAATGACTGTTGTTACAGCTCAAGTCTGAAAATGCAAATTCTTTTAAATGTAAACTGTAATCATTATTTATATTGATAAATAAAAATGTCTTATTGTATACTAGAATAAGGCTAATTTCTGTCATGCAGTCAATTTGATTTGACTTCACAGAATCACAGAATGTTAGGGATTGGAAGGGACCTTGAAAGATCATCTAGTCCAATCTCCCTGCCAGAGCAGGATCACCTAGAATGCATCCAGGCAGGTTTTGAATGCCCTCAGAGAAGGAGACAGCACAACCTCCCTGGGCAGCCTGTTCCACTGCTCTGTCACCCTCACCGTGAAAAGGTTTCTCCTTACGTTTACATAGAACCTCCTATGTTCCAGCTTGGACCCATTGCCCCTTGTCCTATCATTGGATGACACAGAGAAGAGTCTGGCTCCATCCTCCTGACACTCGCTCTTTGCATATTTATAAACATTAATGAGGTCACCTCACCCCTCAGTCTCCTCCAAGCTAAAGATACCCTGCTTCCTCAGCCTTTCCTCATAAGAGAGATGTTCCACTTTCTAGTTCTAGAATTATTTTGCAATATTTCAATTTCTCTCTCTTTTTTTTTTCTTTTTATTAACTAGTATAGCATTTTAAAATATTATACACATAATATAAATGGAAACAGTAACTTTTTTTTTCTTTTTTTTACAAGGTGCTCAAATTAGTGGATGCTTCTTACCTTTATTTTATTTGATTGGATGACTGTGGTTCTTTGATGTTATCAAAGCAAAGGGTCTTTAACAAACAAGTAATAGGGTGGTAGATAATTTGGACTAAGCAGAGGACTGGGAATGCTTGGCAAGAAGAATGTTCATGGTTGACCAGGGCTACAGAAAATATAAAATGTGTTGGAAGAATCACAAACCAAGATATTTTGGGTTTGAACTAATAGCTAAAAACTATTATGTTTTGAATCCAAAGGAAATACTTTGATTTTTCTTTTAAACTTAAAAAGAAAAATTAAAAGATGTAGATGTGTTTCGAAGTCTTTTAAAATTTACAAGTTAAAGCAGATGTTTGTTTAAAACATTTTGATTTATTCAACATGAATTCACAGATTGGTTGGTTTTCTACTTAGGGAATGGTCTGTAAAAACAAGTTTTCCTGGGAAGTTTCATGGAGCTGTGGTTATGCTACAGCACATTTTTCATCCTGTGTACAGCACATATAGCTGTCACATTACAAAGTGCATGGTAAGAATAGACCCAGTCTAAATAAAGTGATGAGATTTTTATAGCTACCATTAATTTTTGTGAACTCTTTTTGCAGTTGGATGGTCAAATATTTCTTTCTGTTTGATACGTGCAGATAATCTTAATAAGTTGACCAGTACAGGATACTAAAGGATGTGTGAAAACATTTTCTTCAATTTAGGTTGTGCTATAGCCTTGGTATTTACAACTCCCAAGGATCCTTAGGATGGGAGAATGGATTGTTAAGTGAAATAGTAACAGGATTTGAAGACTTTCACCTCTAGGGCATTGATTTATGTCTCAGGCTGGGCTGGCACTGTCTGAATGGAGTTCTCACCTGAGAGCTTTTATTTGGCCTATGTGAAATGAAAGTCTTAAATTTGTAGTGGACAGCTGTCCAACTCACAAAAAAATACCATCTTGTTTTGTACTAATGATGATCTTTCAAGTTTCAATAAAGAGACAAGGATTAAGTGGACATTAAAACTTCCCTCATATCCCTGGTGAGCAATTTTCTTCATTAAGGCACTTTGTCAGGATATTCTTGACAGTCAGATGCTGCTCTTACCGTGCCAAATACATGTTTAATCAGTAATGAGAAAGCCTTCAGGACTTGAACAACCACAATGATAACCTAAAAAAGGCATTGAAAAGGTTCAGGGTGAGAATTTCTTCTGTATAAGAGAAAACTCTTATTCCTCAAAGACTTTCAAGGCCAGTGATCTCAAACTCATCAACCTCAGATGGTTGATTATCACATCTGATTTCAGTAAAAAAACAGTAAAAAGTTGCATGCATGAATTAGATTTGTATTTTTTGTATCTGCTGCGCTACAGACTGATGCAAAATAGAACGTTCATTGGATAGAAGCAACTCATGCTGAAATATGGGGAAAGTTCTTCTCCAAATTGGTCAAGCAGGATATTAAACACAAGAATAGTACCTGGCCCACTGAAGAAGGGTTTGCATCGTGTACCAGCTAGTTCGTAACTTAGTGGGAGGAATATTAAACTTTGTTCTAGATTTGCCAAAGATGAATCAGCTTGCGGAGAGAGAAATTGAGTTTCATTGAATTTATTCTGAACAACACTGTTTTAATTTACATTCATTCTTTCACAGATTTCTTACTCTCACCCCCACACGCTCAGCAGTACTGAGATCGGTCTGTCAGAGTGGTTTGGCCATGATGACTTGATGTGACACAAAGGACATGGGATGCTGGCTGCTGAATCCTCATCGCAGCACTTGGGTTTTCTTGACTGATGATGACAAAAAGGGTTTTGACGAGGCCTTTTATATCCTTCAAGATTAGGCAGTTACTGATGGCACAATCTTTTTGCTTCAGAATTTTGCTTACTTCAGCCATCATAAATTTTAGTCAAGTTTGCTAGGTATTGTTTATGTTTCCTGATTTTAGGTAACCTTCTGAGTTGAATCTCCCTGTTGGACTTGCAAGAAGAGGAGCAGCTCATCTGATAGGTAACCTTGCTG
Organism: Megaceryle torquata; assembly: GCA_024611175.1. Lineage (NCBI taxonomy): Eukaryota > Metazoa > Chordata > Aves > Coraciiformes > Cerylidae > Megaceryle > Megaceryle torquata. The sequence continues at coordinate 182,398 of JANIJG010007022.1, read as the reverse complement.
TCCTCCTCCTTTTCTCAGAGTGTAGGGTCTTGAGTCATCTGTGGTGTGGTCTTAACAGAGCAGAGGTCCCAGTCTTGAAAACATCACATCCCTGAGTGCTTCATTGCTGTTATCTGTGTCCTTGGTTATCAGTACAGGCCATTCTTCTTTTAACCCTATTCTGCTGTTTCCTCTGGTGCTTTCTCATGTATATTTACATTCCACTTAATAATTGCATTCAATGTAATAGTTCAGGGCACATCAATTTTGTTGGACAGGAAGGCAAAATAGAAGAAAGGATAGGAAAATGCAGAGTTTTGAGAGGTCTAACTTGAAATTATGTATGTGTCTGTGGTAGGTAGAAAGGGATTCTTACACTATGAACAAGAATAGTGACCATTTACTGAGTACAGGTCTGGGGCAAAAAACTCACTAGTGCTCTGCAAGGTGAATTGGCTACATATCTGGGACTTGTCCAGTGGACATCAGTGACACTTTTTCAGTAGGATGGGAACGGAATAGCGATGTCTCACTTTGCAAACCAGAAAGGACACCTTCTCTCTGAACTTGAAAAATGCTGTATTTTTTACAGTTGTTTCTTTAGTTGGTCCATTTTACCAATGAAATCACATCTTGTAGATGCAACTACACTATATTTACATCATCATCTCTTCTTATTATGTAAGCTTCTAAACTGATGATTGATTCTTTGGAATTAATAATTACTTTTTTTTCCCTTAAACTTTCTTATTTGCCCAATCAACAAATTGACTCATTTTTATGAAAGCCAGAGTTTAACATAGGCTAGTTTGTTGGTGTCATTAAATAAAAGACAATAAATTATTACTGCAGTTGTTGGGAGTTATACAGTGCAATTTAAATCTTTAGTGAGTAGAACTTACAACATTTGCACAATTTTGCTACTGAAATCTGTTCTTAGCTTCATCAGCTGGGACAGCAATGTATTAGAAAAAACCTAAACTCATTTACTTGGAGTAGTGCAGTGATAAAGCATGTGGCTCAAAGGGAAATACGCTGTGGCTTGTGTTACCCTTGGTTCTCTTCTCCTTTCTGGTTTCTTCCAGGTTCAGTGTTGAATGCTCAAATGGATGTTTATTTAAAAATGCCTTGAGGATCTTTTTGGCTATATAGATTGGATAGATCTAAATGGATTTTTCCCTGAAGATTTCCTCTTCCATAGGCTTTTTCCCACTCCCACTCCCCTCCCCCGCCCTGAGAAACCTCTTTTTGGAGGCAGTGCAGGAGGTGGCAGGGCTGTTGTGCTATGGATCAATTGAAACAGGAGGATCTGCTGCCTACCTGTTGATTGCTGAGCAGACACAAGGTACTCTGTGTTTGCTTGTGAAGGGTCACTAAGTCTGAACCAACGTGTCCCATTTCTCCATAGGGCTGGTTAAGAAGATCTGTCACTAGGAAAACTGTCCACAGCTTTGTCTGGAGAGCATGCATAGAGCATGAGTAGGACCCGCCCTTGCCTGCTTGCAAAATAGATGTTTCTCTTACTGAGTTTACTGAAGGAAGACTTACCTATTTTGCAGGCAAAGACCTTAATCTCCTCCTGGAGCAGTTGTCACAGCATTCCCTGATTACACAGAGGTACCTTAGAATAACTGTTAATCATGTTCAGCTCTCAGGATGGGCTCTCTTGTCAGATTAAGGACTAACAAGATGATTGCTTTCTCCCTGAGCTACTTATTGGACTCTGCTTATTGAGACTGCCATTGCCACTTCATCTGATAGCCTTAAGCAAGCCTTTGAGTTGCTGCCTGTACCCACCTTTGGTTTGCTTGGGCCAGCAGGCACAGGGATGGTGAATGGAGTGGTTTCTGTGGGTGCTGTGACTGCAGCTTGGCCAGTGCCAGTTCAACAGGCACAATGGCCACTTCCGCTGCTCTCACCCTGCTGAAAATGAGTGATTTTATTAGGTAGACACCTACTGCAAGAGGTGCAGTTCCTCCTCTTGGTGGTGGTCTCAGCTGTCCATTTTAGCAAGGTGTTTAGATCCATATTAATTCATTGAGGAGAAATGTCCAGTGCTGCCCCTGGGAAGGAAGCACCCCTGCAGCAGCCCAGGCTAGGGAGGACTGGCTGGGGAGCAGCTCTCCTGGGACCCTGGTGGACAGCTGGTTATGGGGCAGCCATGATGGTCAAAGCTTGAGCCTTTGCCCTGCAAGGAGAGCCTGAGGGACCAGGGCTCATTCCCTGCCTAGTGAAAATGTGGCTTTGTGGGGACCTAACAACAGCTTGCTGGTACCTGTGTGGAGGTTAGTGAGGAGATAGAGCCAGGCTCTTTGGGAGATTGAGAGGTAATGGTCATAAGCTGTGAGAGTTACAGACTGGATGTGGGGAAAACTTTTTTTCACCATGAGGCTTCCCAGGAAAGTGGTGCTCTCTGTCCTTGGGGGTTTTCATAACCCAACTAGATAAAGACTTGAAGAACCTGGTCTGAGCTCAGAGGTGACCCTGCTTTGAGCAGGGTGCTGCACTAGACACCTTCTGATGTCCCTTCCAGCCTTGCCTGAGTTAAATAACCTTTCCTTTGCTGGTGGCAAAGGAAGTGGATGAAGGAGGATGAAGAAAGAAACTATGCTTGTATACCCCATTTTTTTTTGCCTAGGCGACCAGATATGGCTCTGACACAGTATTGCCATTACCTGTGGCTTGTACTATTCTGCTGGTCGGACAGACTGATGTATTACTGAGGGACTAACCCTGTGGCTGGTTGTGTGAAAGTCTATTTCTGAGAGGATTATTGACAATCCAGAGGAAACGAGACACTAATGGACTAATATAAAACATGACATGATTTTTTTTTACTTGTATCCTGCAAAAGTGTTACAACCTTCAGGTCAAGTAGTGTTTCCAGGAAAGGCCAGCTGTTCTTATGGCTGGGACTGGCAGTTTCTGTGGCTGTCACTAGGAGAATGGTGTTTTTTCCATGCAAGAATTTGCCTCCAAGTCAGACTATGCTTTTGTTCTGTTATTTTATTACCTGACTGTGCTGTATTCTATTCATTATATGAAACACGTTTGTTCTCCAATATGTTCTTTTGCATGCCCATGGCTCAAAAATATAGCTTTTACCTGATCAAATACTTCTCAGCAGTTCTTTTAATGCTTATGGGTCATGGAACATTAAGCACCAAATAAGGGCTGTCTCTAATAGCGCAGAATGAATGGTCCTCCTGCTGCAAGGCCTCACTTATCACTGTCATCAAGGAAACAAAACAATATAGCATGGTGGGCACTGTTCTTTTGCTGCTCAAAGAAATCAGCACGGCACTTAGAGAGATCCTTGCAGCTGTGTCACAGATGTTAGGGACTGTGTGAAGAACTGCAACTCTTTTTTGCAGGGAAATATGAATACAAGCCTTTGGCATCTGCATCCTTGTGAAACCTCATCTGCTACTGCTAAAGGACAGTGAGAAAACAAGAAGATAGGTAAAGAGGTAGCTTTATTTTATATTACATAAAATCTCTCTGCTTGGAAGATTTTTGGTTTTGATAAAAGCTCTGAAATTCAGAAAACAAAGTAATGGGTTAGATTTATCTGGGGAGATTTTAATTTATTAATGTTTTTTAGGCAATCCTAGGAAACAGGTTATGCCATCACATGGATTTGCACTAGAGGATACAGAGTTTATTTGCTCATGTTCCAAGTGACTAGCCTGTAGGTAACTTTCTCTATTTCTAACAATCTACCTGCAGAGTAGATGAAGAAAATGAAGTTATAATTGTGAGCTTGCACCTCAGTGTTCATTGAACCTAGTGTAGACACTAATGCAATTTTTCAGTGATCAGCTGACTAGATTAACTCATAACCAGCAATATCTAGCTATGAGCTATAGTAGTGTTTCTTTCAGTTTGCTTTCATACTGTCTTCGGATAGGACAAGATGAAATGGCCTTAAGTTGTGCCAGGGGAGGTTTAGATTGGATATTAGGGAAAATTTCTTCACAGAAAGTGTTGTCAAGCACTAGAACAGGCTGCCCCTGGAAGTGGTGGAGTCACTATCCCCATCCCTGGAGTTATTTAAAAGATGTGTAGGTGTAGTGCTTAGGGACATGGTTTAGCAGTGACCTGACAGCGCTGGGTTAATGGCTGGAGTTGATGATCTTAAAAGTGTCTTCCAAACAGAACAATTCTGTTTTGCTAATACACATCATGTTAAAAGCAAGTGCCACTGCACACTTAACATTTTTTCTTTATTTTAAATTATTTTTATTTATAGGTAAAGTTGCATGTAATTTTGTATATGCCTGTGTAGGTGAACTCGTAATCTCTCCCATCAATTAAAGACAAACGAGTCTGTTTCTTTATTTTGAGAAAACCTGTGATTCATTATATAAAACAGCAATGAGAAACCCTTATCTCAGAAAAAAGAAAATTATAAAAAAATTAATTGCAGCAATGATGTTGGAATTGCCACTTGCTTACTCAGGAAGATTTTCTGCTCTTACATATTGTGCTTTCTTAGGCACGTCTTCACACACATCCACTTCATAAATTCTGTCTAGAGTCTATTAGCAAGATTTTACAATCTAAAGAGCTAATACTGGATGGTGCTACCTTCCTGAATTTTCTCTGTTCGGAGTTGATCCCTTGAAATCAGTTGATATGATTTTCAGGAGGACATATGTTATAGTTCCAAGCTTTCATTTATGGCTTAGTTCTTCAAAGCACTGGTGTTCTGCTAAGCTTTCACAAAACATGGGATGTGAAGTGTAATAAAGAATGAATATTTTACTGTTTCTTAGTGTTTTATTACGTGTAAAGCTCACTAAAACATGTATTTGTTTTATAGCAATATCAGCATTGCAATGAGAATCTAGAAGATGAAATATATTTGACTTGCCAAAATATGTCTTTTCTTGTCATTTTCATATTGCACAAGATTTGAGATTTTAGCTTTTATTTTCTTGTCTATGGGAAATGAAAGCTGTTGAAATCATGCATATTTTTGTGTGGCAGGAAATTCATTTCCTACAGAGCTGTTACAGTAAATGAAAAGATATAGCATGTGGCTACCCTAAGGAATCAACCAAGTACATAAATATGAGTGGAGCTTGAGGCATATGTGCTCAGGAGAGGAGGTAGCCTTTCCAAACTGCTTAATCCTTCCTGTTTTAATGTGCCTAGATATCTCTTAAGCACACATAAGGAGAACAGGCAACTGATGATGGGAAACAATGAAGGGAGGAAAAAGAAGGAAAAAAAAAAAAAAAAGGGGGCTTTGAGGTTTAAATGCTCAAAAATAGATTGAATGGGCTCAGGAAAAAGGGATGGAGCAGAGCACGTCTGAGACAGCCCATTGCTTTCAGAAGACAACTGGTGGTGATTTGGTCAGAGAGGTGAGCTGATGATGCCATTATTTTCTTTCTCCTGATGGTGTTGATGGGCAGCATGCCAGAACCAGGAGGAGGACAAGGTGATGCAGTCAATTTGTGGGGCCTCAGAGAGAACATAATTGGAAGAGGTGAGGAGACCTATGCATCCAGAGTATCTGCAAGAGGAGCTGGAAAGGGCACGGTGAATTTGCTGAAATCAAAGAAGTGTAAAAGCACATGAATCAGGAACCGGTGAACCACTCCACAAACAGCATATCTGTACCCATTGCCTTTCTAGGATTTGCCAGGTGATGTCCTGCCATGCCATGGGAAGAGGTCTGAGCAGGCTGGCCCTCCTAGGGAAATAGAAGTACTCTGCCAGCAGAGGGAAAAACAAAGTAGGAAGTTAGGTTAAATCAGTGTAGCTTAAGAGGTAAGAAGGGACAAATAGAAATGTATAAAGTTAGGAATCCCCTATGGGGTAAGATAGAGGATATGCCAGTAGAAAAATATATTGCAGTACAGAGAAAGTAAGGAAAATGAAGAAGGCGCGAGCAATGTAGCAGGGAAAAGGAATGAGAAATGAGAAATACAGGGATTACAGCTAAGGTGGAACTCTCTAAACCTACACAAATAAGTACAGAATAATAGAAAATAAGAACCAAAAGAAGTCTACTAATCCAAACCCCTGTTTCAGTATGAGGTTACCACCTAGCCATGAACACTTAAATCATTTATGCTGCTGTGTTTCTGGTATGATTTCATAAGAAGACTTAAACATTGTTTTACCAAGTACTGTATTACCTCAGGGGTCTTTCTTCTTGGAGAGGCGCAGAATAACTACCTTCAGACATTGGTTTTTCCTTGTCTTGCAGCAGCCTCCAAAATTATCTCTCCAAGTGAAAATAAACAGATACCAAATGCCTTTACTAAAAATCTTAAGAATACTTGTTCAATATAATACCTAGAGAATTTAAGCCATGTAAATGATTTGAGCGAGTAACTGAGAGAATAAAGAGGATTATAATACCCCAACAGAAGTGTAAGCACGTAAACTGTTCAGAGTTAATTCTGCTTAGGCAAGAGAGGAACTTTTTCTTATTTCTGCTTTTTATTTTATTTTGAGTATTTCATCTTTTTAGATTTGATCCTCATCAAATGAATTAATATAGCCTTTATAAAGAAATAAGGAACAGCATCAAGTTGTATTGTTATATATACCAGAGAGATGAAACAATGATTATTACAATTTCCAGATTAATTTGCATTCTTCCAGTGACTTGGTCTTTGGAGGAACAGCAGATTAGCCCTTGATTACTAGGGGGTGAACAATTCACAGTGAATAATTTATTTGGCAAATAACTTATGACTTACAATGAATCAGGGAAATAAATTATTCTATGTTGTACAGGGCTTTTAGGTGAACAATTTTAATTCTATAGATTATTCATAATTGGTTATACAATTTCCATAATTACATAAATTTTTATACTGAAAGCAAGATAACAGATCAAGTTTTCTGAGTCTCTTTACCCTGCTACTGGCTGCTCTGTAATGGTAGAGGTTTAGCAAATCTGGAAATCTTCAAGAATCATTAGGAATTCTGCAATTTGGGGGTTAAATGACACAATCTCACACAATTTCCATTGATTTACTCCTAATCCAAGTATATATTTTTGCTAGAAAACAATTTCATCTTGTATCTGGTCAGCATAGACAAGTGGTTGTTGCAAACTGTGGAGCTATCTGTGTGATATATTTGCTGTTTACCTGCAGATGGCTCAAGTACAATGTTTACTACCAGTATCGAACAGCTTTTCTGGTAGTTTTGGCAGCTGCTTGTAGTGGCTGAAGCAGCAGTAGAGTGATGGAGAGCAAGGAAGACAAGGACAGAGCACAACTGTATCTGAAACACTGTGTCTTAGATCAATTTTATTCAAGGCAAAATATATGGCTGGAGGCAAGCATGGGCTGGTAGGTGACAACAATGGTGTAGACTGGAATGATTAGCAGTGCCTTCCAAATTTAAGAGTAACAAAGACTAGATATTTATGGAGCTCAGCACGAAGCCATATACCACTATGAGAGCTCTTAAACTATTTAGTAGTATGTGGTAACACTGTCCAGAATTGCTACCATTCATATTGCTCCCTAGGTAGCAGTTAAAGTATAGGTAGATACATAATGTTAAGCTCCTGAGATGGATATATACATATTGATAGAGAACCCAGTACTCAAGCACTGGCTCAAACATCCATAGATCTGAGAGTTTGGGATTGCAGAATTACAGTAGCTGCTGATAAAATCCATATTTCTCTCTACTTCTGCCCCAAACATCTGAGTTTGTTAACAGAAAGAAGTAATTTTCCATTGAGCTGCAAGGTCCATCTGATCACAGTAGAAGACTAAGTGATTTTCTTTCTTTCTTTCTTTCTTTCTTTCTTTCTTTCTTTCTTTCTTTCGTTCTTTCGTTCTTTCGTTCTTTCGTTCTTTCGTTCTTTCGTTCTTTCGTTCTTTCTTTCGTTCTTTTTTCAATTTTTTTTACAAATTCAGTTCTTTGCTTGGTGGACATTAAAGTGATTGAGGTGTTGTGATTATCCTGTGCTGTACTGGGAGACTCACTTGACCTTTCACTATCCTAACTGAGAGGCTCTCTGGAGCCTCAATCCACAACTGGATTGAGGAAGAGAGTTATTTTAACTGTTACCTGCATCATGAGCAACAGTGCATTTGGGATACTGTAAGGAAAATTGTGCTATCTCTTGACAAAGACAGGGTTTACTGAGCAATAGTTCCTGGAATTATGGCTTCTGATGTGTGCTGCAAAATATCTGGACATTCAGAGAAAGCCTTACTGCAATTTGAAAATATTTGGAGACTTCCCAAGCTTTACAGTGCTGGCACAAAACAGAAGATTGAGCTGTAGTCATACATTTTCCTCCAATTCATGACATTTCCTCAGTTTTCATTGTTGCATTACCTCTTTTTACTTCCTCATCCCTGAGACCCTGTCCTCCCCATCTTCACCTCTCTGTGCTTCAACATAGTCTAGCCTCGTTTCTTTAAGAATTTGAATTCACCTCGTTTCATTAATTTTCTGTTTTTCTCTTTCTTCTCCTGAACTGGACAAATACTGGGAGTTTAGGTGCCTTGTCTGGAGTTCATGCTTACTTCACAGTAGTTCATGTGGAAAGCAAGAGGAACAGAAAGGAAGAAAGTCTGCTCTTTGTGCTGTTCCATGTCACTAAAAATATCCCCCACCCCCCTTTTGAGTACCCCTTAGTTTCCACTGTTGATGCTCTTTTGAACCTTTTCCATGTGAATTACTGTGGTGGTTTTTCTTCTGAACTGAAGTACCCTGAGGTGCATCGTTCCTTTTTGTACTGAGCAAACTAAGCAGTTAAAGTCACTTTAGGTGGTTTGAGGGGAACAGGTGAATGATTGCACTTGAACTTCTTCAAGTCTTTTATATTTTGGACAATGTGTAGCTAATGCCTGTGGTCTGAAAGCAAAGAAGACATCTCTCTAGGAAAGCCAAGGGAAGCTTGCATGTTGATATTGTTAAACCAGAACAGTTCTTCCAGCTTCCCTTTGTAGCTGGAAAGACTATCTGTTCTGGAGTGAGTGACAAAGTTAGTTTGCCCTGGAGTGATTCAGGCACTGTATAATAATTTATATCACTAAAAGTCCTGAATTTACTGTGAAGGAACTGTCTTACAGCAACTGCTAAAGTTACATATTTTCCTTGTAACAGAAGAGTGCAAGAGAGCAAGCTGACTAAGCTCGATTTGTTTATTGATTAGGACTATAAAGGCGGTGACCAAGCAGAGACGTAAAGCTGTACTACCAATTTATCTTTCCTTTGTGATGCTTCAGTGACTGAATCAGAGAAATCTCTGCATCCAGTTTTGCAAATCATGTTTATATCTTTTGTATAAAAGGTAGCACTACAGTTTCCAGCCTTATTCAGGTGTTTATTTGAAAAGCAAAAGCACAAAATAGTATTACATTCACACATCAGCCATGTTTGTCATTCCAGTCTTATTCAATGTCTTCATCAGTGACCTGGATGAAGGGTTAGAGGGTACCCTCAGTAAGTTTGCTGATGATACTAAACTGGGAGGAGTGGCTGATACACCAGAAAGCTGTGCTTTCATCCATCAAGATCTGGACAGACTGGATACTGGACAAAGGCAAACCTAATGAAGTTCAACAAGGTTAAGTGTAGAGTCCTACACCTGGGGAGGAACAACACCATGTACCAGTATAGGTAAAGTCTCCCCAGTTTAAGAGGGACAGGGAAATACTAGAGAGAGACCAACAGAGAGTTACAAAGATGATGAAGGGACTGGAACATCTCTCTTATAAGGAAAGGCTGAGAGACCTGGGGCTGTTTAGTCTGGAGAAGACCAAGAGGGGAATCTTATTAATGTTTACAAGTATCTGAAGGGTGGGTGTCAAGTAGAAGGGGGCAGTCTCTTTTCAGTGGTGCTCTGTGGTAGGATGAGGGGCAGTGGTTACAAACAGGAACACAGGAAGTTCCACCTCAATGTGAGGAAAAGCTTCTTTACTTTGAGGGTGATGGAGCAGTGAGACAGGCTGCCCAGAGAGGTTGTGGATTCTCCTTCTCTAGAGACTTTCAGGACCTGCCTGGATATATGTTCCTGTGTGGCCTGTCCTAGGTGTTCCTGCTCTGGCAGGGGAGTTGGAGTCAGTGATCTCCAGAGGTTCCTTCCAACCCCTAAAATTCTATGAATCTATGATTCTGTGTTTGGTATCTGTTTGCCAATCTCAAAAGGGTAAATATGAAGGCACAAGATGTACAAATCATCTGACTAGTGCAAAATGATAAACATAAGTATGTTTTAAAACCTCTGAGAGCATAATGGTCATAGAAAGTTCAGCTAAATCTCCTTATATAAATACTTCAGTGCTGTGGGGTTCATGTTCATAATATGCCAACATAGTCTTATAAATATTTGAGTTATACTGAATTAAAATGTTAGCATAAAACAGCCTGAAGGTATAGGACTAGTAAACATTTAAGTCATAGGGGCTAACTTTGACATGTGCTTCTGATTTTTTTAGCAAGTTATTAATAGTACATTTTCTTGCATTTCAGAAACACTTTATTTGTTACTAAGGTTATTCCACCTCATTTCAGACAAGAAGAAAGAAAAAGTGCATCACTGTTTTAAGAACCTGAAATTTTAAGATAGATAGTAGATGGTCTTTTGGGTGGGTGTTGAAGAAGGAGTAATATTCTTATTATGGACACTGAGTTTAAAAACTGACTAGTAGCACCTTGACAAAAACAATATTATGAATATGTAATGCAAGAAGTAGGCATGACATTATGGGACAGGGAAGAGAGAGGCCTGTCAATGTTTTCCAAGATTAGCAAATAGCTAAGTAACCACTGAACCAATAGTTCATGACAGATTTCTTCTATAGCACAGTTATCATTTTTAGAGGATAACAGGATCGTTAGAACTTGGACAGACTACTAACTCCTAATGTAGCAGCATGCACCATGCATGAAGAGCCAGGGTTATAGGGGTATGAGTCCAGAAGGGAATAATTGCTGACTGTGACTACTTGAGCTGCTATACTGTGTGCATATGCCATCCTTTTACATTGCCATCATTGTCTCAGTTTCTTATGTAATAAAGGTGCCTTTCTTTCTTAGTGATACCTTTTGACTATTTGGATTCCTCTTGGTATTGGAATCCTTGCTGTTCTCTGTTGACATGGCATCTTCTCCAGTAAACGGTAGCTCGTAGTAATATCCTGGGAAAAAAAATCCTGATATAAAAAAAAGTGTGTCCAACAGGTCCTCCCCCTCTACTCTGCCCTAGTGAGACTACATCTGGAGTACTGTGTCCAGTTCTGGTCCCCTTAGTTCCAGGAAATACTAGAGAGAGTCCAGTAGAGGTGAGGAGGATGATGAAGGGACTGGAACATCTCTCTTATAAGGAAAGGCTGAGAGACCTGGGGCTGTTTAGTCTGGAGAAGAGAAGACTGAGAGGGGAATCTTACTAATGTTTACAAATATCTGAAGGGTGGGTGTCAAGTAGAAGGGGGCAGTCTCTTTTCAGTGGTGTTCTGTGGTAGGATGAGGGGCAGTGGTTACAAACAAGAACACAGGAAGTTCCACCTCAATGTGAGGAAAAGGTTCTTTACTTTGAGGGTGATGGAGCAGTGAGACAGGCTGCCCAGAGAAGTTGTGGATTCTCCTTCTCTAGAGACTTTCAGGACCTGCCTGGATATATGTTCCTGTGTGGCCTGTCCTAGGTGTTC
>JANIJG010007022.1:110669-165295 GCA_024611175.1 Megaceryle torquata | reverse complement strand
CAGCCTTCCCCTCGTCTACCAGGTGGGTCACCCAGTCATAGAAGGAAATAAGATTGGTTAGGCGGGACCTTCCTTTCCTATACCCATGTTGGCTGGGCCTGATGCCCTGGTTTTCTTGTACGTGCCACTTGTTGGCACTCAGGATGATAAATCAGTGACTTTTTTTTAATAATGGAGTGTAGTTACAAATAAAGTCCTGCATAAGTCTGTGCTGAGCTTGTGCTGTTCAGCATATTCATAAATTTCAATTTCACAAGCTCATAAACTATTCAGAAAGTGAGATGAGTGCTGTAACAACAAAGTTTGTAGACAAAACAAAGTAATGCCTAGTATTTGAAACAGTCTGTGATGAGATTCTGATGGTACAATACTGAGTTCCTGGGTAATAAAATGGCAAATGAAATTCAGTGTCAATAAATACCAAGTGATGCATGCAGAGGAAATGGTCTTAACTCCATTTACAGAATAAGGACCTCAAAATAACCATTACTATTATCATTTAGCAATATTAGAATCACAGGAGATATTTCATACAGAATGTCACCTTAATGCTGAACACTGAAAAGAAGTAGCTGTTGAAAATTTAGAGGTAAGGTGCTGAGAACAAACACCAAAACTTCATTAAGCTACCACAATTACATATTGCACAATCTCATTAGAATACTACGTGAAAGATTCATTCATTCTATCATAGAAAGGTGTAACAGAACTAGAAAGAGTACAGGGAATTTAACTGAATACAAACCAGAGGCGTGAAGCAGCTGTGCTATTAGAAAAGACAATGTAAATTAGCATTCTTTCCTTTGGGAGACAGACAACTGTGAAGAAATTTGAAAATATATACAAAATAAAAAATCATTCTTTCTGGCTACACTACAATTAAGGAGCATCAACTTAATTTAGCAGTTTGAGACAAAGAAATGGAAATGCTTTTTCCTACAACTGATAAGTAAAATCTAAAACTTGCTGCTATAGGATGTTTTGAAAGGCAAACACAGAAAAGTGATGTTTCCAAGCAGCAGTCTTAAGTCCAATATCTTCTTGTCTGCAATGATTCAGGTATTTAGACACATTGTTCATTGCATAGGAGTCCCTTCAATAATGAATCTTTTTAGCACTGTGAAAATTATTTTTTAATGGTTCATTGTACTGAAGAACAAACAAATTCATTTTAACCAAAAGTATCTGACAGCATAGTATAGGTTCAGATTCAGGATGCATTTTACAGTTTTACTCCATCTAACAGAATGTATATAAGGCAGTTCTTTCTCACACGTTGCAGAGATATCATGTACATATTGTTTACTTATAGGGTAATACTAATACTTAATTATGTGTGAAGCAGTGACAAAGCTGGGTAATTATGGTGAAAAGACAATGTAATTATCCAGGCTCAGCCCTCTTCTCCCTTTGAGGAAACAAAGGGAATAGAAAAACTGGAAAGTTTATAGTCTTGACAGCTGTATTTTATCTGCAAGGAATTTCCTCTGTGTTCGGACTCTCTTTAAAGTTACCAAGGGACTTGGCCTTCAATCTCTTCTGTGCAATGTGGAGATACTTAATCTCCTGCTAAATTAACTAACTGGAGTAATAGAAGCAGTCCAGCTGCAGTGGCATGGAACTACAGTTAGGCTGGCTGCTCCATTATATGCAATGTACTGGTCTATCCCAGGCACTGGGATTGCTAGCTTGAAAGAGACAGGTGAGACTATAGGTAAGGTAATTATCTTTTTAAATGATGCTTCACTATGGTTTTCACTGTCTTGTTTTTAAATTATAGGAATCATCACCAAAATACATATTTGGAAATACATGTCATTTAAAAGGGCAAGATTGTGTTTAGAACCAATTGTATTGGCTAAATAGAAATACTTCATTCTTTTATCCTCACATGTGATCAAAGCTTTGACTTTCTGGAACTCTCCTGAAAAGATATCTAAATTACACATTCTAAGCAAAGAAGGGGTAAGAGGCTGGAAGGAAGGGAACAAGCAGAGAAATGCTTCAGGTCACCATAACTATGTGTGGGGTTTGTGCATTAGAAGTCAAATATACCTGCTGTATCCATGTGTAGGTAGTTAATCTGAATAGGAATTTTATAAGGTAGATTATGTGAAAGAGATTTCCATGAAACTTATTTACAGTGGGGTTTTTCTAATAATAATTCAGAATCAAGATTTCCAATTCATACACACTGGTGAAAGAGGATGCTTAACTTCAGCCCTGAAACCTAAGTGAAATAAAAACTGCATCTGTATCTTGTAGTGTTACAAATTATGATAAAATATGTGGGAACCAGGAGTGATTTCCATGTGGGTTCTATTCCGTGTTGCTTCTCTCTCTGTGGAAGAGGGAAGGTGAATTAATTGAATACTGTTCTTGAAAAAAAGCAGAATTGCAAATAGAAGCAAAGAAACCCCTTCTAGATAATGAAGTGTGCTGTATTTTAAAATCATAATGTTATCTAACCTAAAAACTAGGAAGAATATTGAACTGCATTTTTCCTCTTGGACTAGGTTCAGGTCTACATTCCTTGGACTGTATCCATCAGTAGAAACTGCTGGCAGTGGCAACTCCTCATGGATTTTGCCAAGGTAGAATTGGTGGTGTTTATTAGTTAAGTGAGTAAGATCAACCTTGTTCTTATGGAGTAAGATGCATCTTTCTTTAGTATGCTGAATGCATTTGAAAAGCAAAAAAAAAAGTCAACATTTAAGAAAAGCAATATATTAAGCGACCATGTCCTCTCTCTAGAAGTGTCTGATTTGTGTCCCCAATGATATTTTCAGATCCTGTAGACAGATTTCCTTGAGCTGTAAGCATTTCATTGGGTCATTATTATGGGAAAAAGAGTTACCTGCTAGGCTGCCTCCATTGATAGCCATGAGAAATGGAGAAGAGTGCTGGCTGGTTTGCATACTCTCTGTGTGTCCTTCAGAGGGTAGGAGAGGAGGCTGACTAGATTCAGCTGCATTTCTGGAGGGAATGGATTGTGTTCTCTAAGCTTTGTGGATGTAATGGTTTTGATCTTCTAGCAGAGAATGATCAAGACTAAGTGAAATATTTAGATTTATTGGTCAGACATAGAACTGGGCTTCATCCATTATAGCTCCATCACTGTGTTACGGTGGTACTGAAAGAACAATACTGAAAATAAGAAGGCAGTTTTTCCTGTGAGACAAAGTACTGCCATATGAATTCTCAAATCTGTGAACTGAGGTTTGAACTGAAATCTGATGTAACAGACTAATTTTCATGTGTGACACCAAGGACAGCTTTGATTTCTGTGTAAATAGAGGAGACCTAAGTCTAGGCAGAATATATGTTTTTGTATACCATTCAGCCTGAAGAGGTAAAGATTTCACATTTTAAACTGGAGATGATATATTTTGGCCCAGTATCAACCTGAATGCATTTCTTTGCACACAATTATTTAGGTAGTTAGAATTTTTCATTCTTTTTCTCTCTAAGTTTAATGATGGCATTTCACCTGCATTTCACTGAGGTTGGTATCTTCCTCCTTGATACTAGTTCATACTTTTGAGTGTTTCAGTCATAAAGCAGAAGCATTGAATACAATTATGTATTAAAATCAAGGCTATATGCTTTTTTTTGATGGAACTGTCAAAAAATTTTGTTTTATGAAGCTTTTTATTTTTATATATATATTTTTTGTAGGTTAGAACTTTTTGAGCCAGCCATAAGTTCAAAGAACAATTCTAGGCACTTAGGAAAGAACCAGTACAGTGCTTTCACTGATTTGCTCTGACTGTTTTGTAGTAATGGCCAAACTTTAGGCATCTGCTTAACATTGTGCCCAAAGAATACCATTAGTGAAGCTTCTAGGAACTGATTATTAAAATCCATCTCGTAGGTTGAAAATTCTGTGGCAGTTCCCCAAAATGTGGGAGAATCATAGAATCGAGAAACCAACCTCTGGTATTGCTGTGCTGAAAGGCTGACAGGGCTGGCATGTCACAAGTGCTGCCATCCTCTACTGCCTAAGTGGGGCAGGTACTGCTTGTGTGAAAGTTTAATAATATCATTTAATTGACAACAAAGTTTGACTTTGTAGATAATGGGCTTGTAATGTTCAGTGGCTAACTGGCTAACACACAGATGAAAGCATGTAACACTTCACTTGAAGTCCATACCTGACAGTTTTGAAGATTGCAAGTCTTTTTCAGGCAAATTATTTTGAAATCCTATTCCCTCTGGATGTTCCTATATAAAGATGTGCTGTAGCTAAGATGGCATTGTTCTCTGGACATATAGGTTGTGGCCATAATCTGTCAGAACTCATGACAAGCTTATGCATGGTTGTTTACATTTACTGGACCTAATGCATTCTGAACATTTAATGCTGTGCAGATGTTCTGTCTTTAGCATTATTTTCATATACAGCTTTCTGTTTGACAGAATATTGCTGTTGTAACTGCTAGGGAAACTAACTGGTAATAACTGATGCTATTACCAGGCAGTTAATTTGCAAAAGGCCAAGAATTAACAGTTTTGCTATTTATGTGGCACACTAATTTTTCTGTAAAAGGAAGGCTACATTGATGAATAATTTAAATCCCAGTCTCCCTGCAAGTCTATAATCACGTGCCCTAAAGAGACTGGAGTACATTCTACTGTGAGCATTGTGCAAAAGATTAGTAGCTCTGTGGAGGAAATGCTGCTATAACAGTGTGAATTGCAGTTTTAATTTGTCTTCCCATCTGACAGAGCATCTCATTATACTTTACAAAATCTATTTTAAATTATACTTTTGAAATTCTCAGTTGAAGGATATTTACATTAAAAGGTGAAGATTAAATAAATTGTTTTAAGTCATATCAGCAAATCATTTTAATGACAATGTTCTTTCTCCTTGCAATTGGAAAAGAATGTGCATTTTATTCCCACCATGTTTAGTTCCAGTCAGACAAAACCAGCAATGACTGGATACAGTTTTTTTTACAATACAGTCAAGATGTAAAATGTGTGATAAGCCCTACTTTGTGTCATAAAATTATGCAGGCCCTCTAATAACTAACTTGTTAGCTACATTGAGGCTGAAAAGCATTTTATAAAAAATCTTTTATAAGATGAAAACTTGGGTTTTTTCAAAAGTAGCACTGAGCAGAAAATTATTTCTTTCTGTTAATCAGATTAAACTGAGGAGTATACACACGAGGTCCTGAGGCACACATTTTAAATAACAACATTAAATTTCTTTTACTTCTTTTTGCCCTATTTGCTCTTACTTAACTACATTATTGAAATTTAGGAAGCATAATAGCTGATCTATTTAATGTCACATTATTATCTTTCCATAACATAATGCATACTATTCATTCTCTCATATTATTCATTAGTCCATTATATTTATTCTCTCTGAGTCTTTGTGTAACTATGTAAGGAATCAGACTTGCACTGTACAAATTAATAACATTTCTCAGTATTCAAAGATCCCAATTAATATCGGTGACCTGTTAATTTGATGGTTCAGTGGTTGGTAGGAATTTATGTTGCTTGGACACTATTTGTTCATTTCTGTGGGCTTCTGTTCATTTCTGTTGGCGTCAGCTGTAAGAGTCAGTACTGTGCTAAGCACAGTGCAAAAGCCATGGATTGACAGTCTCAAAAATATTGCAAACTCACTGAAAATAAGAGTGATTTGTTAACAACTAATGGACATTTATATAAGGCTTCTGTATGAATAGGGTTATATTTATGTGAAAAAATTGTATTTAATACTTCCACCTATAAAATATATGGGCCAGGTCCTTCAAGGTAAGGGGAGGTTTAGGAGGTTGTTTCCAGGGCACTTTGCTTCTAGCAATTCTTTTCCAGCACAGTGCACCTTGTGGGCTGTGGCTGCTGATATAGCCTTGGCTGGGGGCTGCCCATGCCTTGATGGGGTGGCAGGAGCTCACTTTGCTGGGGGATAGAGCTCTGAGATCAGGGCAGGACAGACAGGCTGCTCTAACTCATGTCCCTAGCTGTATTCCTGTGCTGTATGTGGGTTGGCAAGAGGTGGTTCTACTGCTTTTTAAATTTTTTAAGTTATTCTAAAATATTACTTTACATTTATTAATGATTGTCAAGGCATATTATTTGGTTCAGAACCAGATCTGAACTTCAGAGAGAGTGCTGGGAGATATTTTGACCTACATTTCTGATTTATGTCACCTACTGTGTTTTTTCATATTTCTTATTTGCTAAGCTAATAAATAAATTTTTAAAAAAGGGTTTATATAAGTTCTTTATTTTTTACACCTTTGTTTTAGGTCACTCTTCATTTTGCAACATCAATATATTTAGTGTGGAAAATGAGTTTTTATTGTATACCTTTCTGACTTGTATTGCTGTAAATTACCTATATTTGAAACTAATAAGAAAATATATGTATGACAGAAGAGTAAATAATAAAGTCCACAGTGGACAGTGGTGTTTATTAAGACCCCATGTCTCACAGGAACTGAAGGTGTAGTCCCAGTTCTACAGGTAATGGAACATGCAATGAGATTTAGATAAAAAATTTTGTCTTGGTGCAGAGTTCTAGTCTAGAGTGCTCAACAAGTCACTGATATTAACTGGGATCTTTGCATATTTGGACCCTAATTGCATCCATGTTCATAAGCTGATCTTCTGTGTGTATACTGAACAGCAATTAGACTTCATAAAGCTACGCCTGCATTTTGGAAAAGAAGTCTCACTACAGTTTTAAAAGCAACTTCTACCATCTGCTTGGGAAAAGCAGTGGGTCAGTTTCTTGTGAACTCGGCAATTAAATATGCTAAAATACAGCAGTAGCGGGATAAAATGTTTGCCATACCTATTAAGAACAAAAATGAAAATCCAGCTAAATAACACCAAAACCTCAAAGAGCTGCCATCTGGTTAACAGGTAAAAACAAAACTCTCAATACTTGTAAAACATCCCCACTGAAATAGATTTTTAGTGTGGAATTCTAAAGCAATGGGAATTAATTTCTGATTAGAAAAACAAATTTCTTATTTCAAGTCTTTAAAAAGCTGTAAAAATGTACATCTGTATATCATGTGCTTGCTTATTTCAACTGTGTTTTTCTGTCTCTAATGAAGACAGCAAAAACTGTAGAAATTTCAGCAGTTTTATCTGATTACACAGATCAAGATCTGCCCAGAGACAGTAGACTTAGTGCTCCCGCTCTTCAAATAATAAAATCACAGCTTTCACTGAGTGGAATGTCATTTCTGCTCCTTACAGTCATAAAGGAAAGCTGGCAAACATAGAATACCTTTTAAGGATATGTCAGGACTTCAGATATGCTGGAAAATGGTTTTGAGGTATAAACTTGCCTCTAAATCTCAAGGCATGTGTTCAATTTCCAGACTCGGTGCCTTGGGGTATTCCACCAAGAATAATTTCAGTGAAGAACTTTGTGCAGAAGAAGAATACAGTGAACATAATGCTCTCAAACAAATACATCTCAGTATCTGATATAGGTATGCAGTTCATTGCTGCTGCTCCTACCCGGAGGAGGTACTTGCCATAACCATGTGAAAGCAGGAGAGCGCAGCGGCTTAAGATACTTTTTCTTGGTAGGTAAAGGACTCCATAAGTGGGCTTCATCTCATCTGTCCTTAGACCTCTACAATGCAGATGTGTCTGTCTGCACTAGTTTCTCTGCCTCCTTTTATAATGAATGGAAGGAAACTTGCAATTGCAGATTCAGCAGCCCTTAGATACTGGTGCTAAGCTGCTGTGAACCAGCTCCTGAATCTGTCTTTTCATCTCAATCAACTATAAGAGAAATGTAGACATTTAGATACTTAATCTTTAAAGTGTTTTAGGTAGAAAAGGTGAATCCCAGTGTATGTGGCTAAAACTATGTTGGCTCTCTACTAAGAGTGGATGAAGCTGCAGTTACCTTCCCAGCATTGTGCTTGCAGTCTGTTTCCAAATGTCATTTCCAAACTTTCTGTTCCTGGATAATGTTTAAATGCTATGTTTCATAGGGCAAAGTTTACTTGTACATCACTCAACTTCATGACATGTCCTTAAGTGTTCTGAACTAGTTTGTCTGAAGGTGTTCTTGCCAGTTCTAAGCTGATGATCATTTTTGGTGGGGTGACACTCAAAGTCTTATGTCCTTTGGGGAAGGAGATGTAGAAATCTGTTGTTAAACTCAGGTTTTCTGTTCAGTCCTTGAAATATGCTTCTGCGTTCTCTGGAGTGCCAGATGTGCCTGCAGTTTTAGGCCTGCCTTTCCTCTGACTTAACAAATTGTGATGTGACACTGAGATTAAGTCCCTGACCTTGACTTGGCTGGGAGAGAGTGGCAATCTTTGCAGTCAAAATGGTGTTGTACATCATAGTCAAGTGTGTCAGCTACTGAACTAAAAATGTCCCTTGATAATATCTCTTGTCTTTTAGAGATCATCTGCATTTTCTTAGAATCAGCATCAGATCTCATTTCATTACTTAGAGATGATTTATTCAATGGTTTGGGGATTACTCCATGGTTAGCTCTTTGTTTTAGTTAAGCCAAATGTCTTGTAAGTACATATAATTGCTTATTTACAAACATGGCATCATCTTACTTTAGTGAAGACACACTGAAAATTTAGATATTTACAAGGGATTGCTTCCACGTTGTTTGATATACTGTGCAGAGGAGGTCACAGCCATGAAGCTCAACTAAATATTTAATAATCTTTAATAAAAGAGCTGCTTTCAGGGGAATAAGCTTGCAAGTAACATGTGAGTGCTTATTTCAAGCCTTCAGTGTGTGTTCTACTCAGCCTTCTGGACAGTAATTTTTCTCTCATCTCATGAAATGTTGAAAATTTGTGCAGTTTTCGTGAACAGTTGACAGGCTTGTAGTCACTGGTTACGTTTTCAGTTTATGTTAATACTACTCTGACATTCAATGGCACAATCAAAAGCAATGACTCCACTTCCCAAGCCCAGTCTACTATCCTCCAAGCTATCATCTACAAAAACATTTGGATGGGCTTTCAAAGAAATTATACACATTTGCATCAACCATTATGGGAAATACAAAGATTTGTCATAAATACCATCTCCATGGCCCAAGGAGGTACAGAACAAAAAATTAAAAGGAAAACCAAGTCAAGGTATTTGCAGAAAAGTTGAAAAGTTCATGTTTATTTAAAGCATATTGATAATGCTTATTATATTATTGTGGACAAATAAAGGATCATAAAATTGCATGTTCTCTTCTTGAAATTATGAAAATCCAGTATTTTGTCTCAAAATTAAATTTTGCCTGTCAGACAAATGCTATTTGTGCAGTTAAAACTTTAACATGAGAGTTACCAGAATTCTACATGGAATGGTCATCAGACATTACAAGATGTCAACTGATATGAACAGGATATCTGGTTAATACCTTTCAGTCCAAGAAGAAGAGTCTCATTTTCTCTATGCCCTGTACACCCTGGTAGTCATTACAGTGGAAACAAGATCAGTGTTCTACTCTGTCCTGGTTATGATGCTCATAAATTCTAAGCCATTCTGCATTGTACTGAAGTAGTACATGTAAGAAGGTATGTAGATATGCATGGCTCAGATTTCTTTCTAGTAAGTAAACACTTGGCCCACCTTACTTTGATAGCTTTTGGAAAGCCTTTATTAAAAACAAAACAAAACAAAACAAAACCACAAAAACCAAAACCATCGATTTTTCCTCTCATGCTAATGAAAGAAATGCTAGAGGGATAAGAATTATGGTTTCTCTCACCTTTTTAATATAATGACCATTATAAACTTAAATACTTTCTGTAATCATACTGAATATTTTTCAAGAATCAGAATTTGAAGAGACATTGAATAGATTTGAAATCAGCATTGCATAGCACAGCAGCTACATCATAGCTTTATAAATAGAGAGATGAATTATTTCCTTGATTCTGGGATTATAATGGCATCTTGGTGTGGCATCCTTTTTGATGAAATGTAGCTAGGTGATTCTTTTTCTGATGAACTATGAGGTAGGCAGTTGCTTTCTACTGATTCATCTATTGATAGAAATATACTACTTCTGGAAATGTCAATTTGAATAATTTCTAATCATTCTTATGCTTTGATTTCTTGGCATGCATTATTGAACATGTAGTTTAGGCATATTTTTCATTTTTTTTTTCCTTTACTGTATAGCTCTATCACCTTTTCTTAGTACTTGAAGTATGCTGTGCACTGACTTCAAATTTGTATCTCCAAAATTTGCTTTGCTGTAGCCAACTAATTTGTAATTCTATGGGTACTTTAGAATTCAGCAAAAGTAGGGGAAATTGCATATGGGATTTTACAGGGACTAGGTTAACATGTATATAGTATTGTCCACTGTTTGGGGTAGATTGGTCAAAAATTAGAAGCTAGAACTTAGTCTTTGGGTCTTGGTTTGAGAGATGGCAGTGACTTCTTTCTGCACTATATAGTCCATTTATGGCACAAGTATGTCCCACTTTCTTCCTTTACACATGCTCAGATACAATGGCCGTAGCTGTGGTTATCTGTAAATAGTAGATTGGTCCCCAGAAGTGCTGAGAAGGGGAAACAGGATAGATAAATGTAGGACAGATAAATAATCCTGCAAGACAGATTCATGATAAAGCTCCCTAACTGCACATACAGACTGAGGGTTTTCTCCAGTTATGCAGGACCACTTTCCTCTTCTACTTGAAGGTATTTGATTTCACTTTTGCATGATTATGTCATTATCTAAATGACTGCAGCATATGGGTTTCACTTCTGTCTTGCACAAGGCAGAGCTGAACTGAATCTTAACTGAAGTCAGTGTCATATCCACTGGAGAAGAGGGTCTTCTGAGATAAATCTGTCCTCATGTATGTCCTCACGGTGCTAGTGCATTACATATATATTAAATTGTCTTTTAATCAGGGAATGAATTTTAGTGTGATGGCTGCCTCACTCAGATCCTTCAGCTTTCAGTGGAATAAAGATCTTTTCTGTCTGTTCTGATTAATATTTAATCACCTCCTCAAAGTGGAACACCTTCAACCAAGGAACTTCCAAAACTGCTGTAATTCAAAAACAGATTGTGCTCAAAAGCTGAGTGTGAAGTAAAAACTATGTTGTATTTCTAAAACTCACCTCTTCCAATATGTACAAACCATATTCTGCAGTATGTCAGGACATTCACATATGGCTTCAAGATAACTGAAACTAAAGCACAGCTTCTATGACAAGATTTTTTTATCACATTTTCTGTGTATATTTAAAATAATGTGGTTTCCATAACTGGCCTTAAAGATTCATTTTACCTGCACTGGAAAATACTACTTTTGAGGTTGTAAGAGCTTAATGTTTTATATTTAGGTAATTTTCAGGATATAAATTTAATCTTTGGAATTTCAGAGTCAAGGATTTAAATGCAATAGGTTTCAATGCAATAGGATTCCAGTGCTTCCATTTTACCCTTTGATTTATGATTTTTCTCCCTCTCTGCATTAAACTGTTCCCAGGGGATTGAACTATCATTATGCCTTGTGGGAATATTCTATCTGTAGTTTCCAGAATCTAAAGGATAATGTGCTGGTGGAGGCAGTGACCACTACACACCCAGGGTGATGTAGTAGCAGGTATATATGGGGGAAAGGGCAGAAAAGGTGAGGTTTTGTGGAAGCTCAAGATCTCATTTGATTTTCATCAAATTTTCATTTGCTAAAACTTAAATGAAAATGTTTTTCTGCTTTGCTCTTGCTGAAATACTGGTTTTGTTTTGATGCATGTTGTGTTTGCATAGAACAAAAATATTTGACCAAAAGAATACATCTTATCTATTTTATAGATAGTCTATACAGCAAGACAAAGGACTAGTCTCACTCCTTTCTGGGTATTTTATATTCTGGAAGAAGAACTAATGCAGTATTATTAAATAAAAAGTTCTGTTTCCCTGTCCATTTTTGTGTATTTAGTTTGATTTATTTTTTCCTTCTCACAGCTGTCTAGGTGACCTCAGTGAAAATTTCTGCATAATTTTTAATCAATGAGATTGTATTTTCTGAGCAAGTAAGCTACAGAACTTTCCTCCTGTTGTAAATAAATAAATTTCATCCCTCTTTTAATACATTTCACAAGATGAAAAGAAGAGTTAGGGTGTTTTTTAAATTACTTTGTACTAAAATCCTCTTCTGGATTTGAACTTCACTAAAGCACTGTAGTTCTCTGATCTCAAGTTTTACTATGCTCTCATCTTTATTTTTATCCCCAACTTTTCAGAACATTAATGCATATATAACTATTGCCATCACTCAAACTAGAAGACAATAATAATAAAACATAGCATTTTATTTTTTTAAATAGTACTTGTCAATGATCATATTTAGAGGAACAGGCCAAAATAGAAAAGAAAAAAAGTTATACTGAATCTCAGATAACTCTTTTTTTTGGTTTGGAGGCTCCTCCTTGTATTGCCTGAGGATGAAAATTTCTAAATTACAGCAATCATGAGAAATGTTTCATTTATCTTTTGCCTCACGTAAAAGATTTTCATTATAGTTGAACAAAGAATTTGTATTTGATGAGCTTAATCTGGCTGACAGTACACTGCAAATATATAGAGGTTTGTATTTATGGGAGCAATACATTTTGGGTGAGTTGCTTTCCCACTGCATTCCATTGTTTGCTCATATAAATGCTTTTCACATCTTGTAGTTAATGAGATGATGAATAGTTCGAGATGAGTGCTAAACTTTCAGGTCATAGCATACAATTTAGGTTCATCTGTTCTATTTTATCTTAGATGAAGTACAATAAAAACACAGGATTGGAAAATGACATTGGTCTCATTTAATGTACAAGAAGTGCCCTTTAGACACTTTATTTTGACTAGATTTTTGTCCTCGTCTATTGGAGAGTTTTGAATTGCCACCACCAAATACAATATATTAGATTAGATACAAGAGCAATCCAGCTACCACTGAAAATACCTAAAGACAGTGACATTACAAATTCATGGCTCTTCTTTTTTCCCAGAAATATGTCCATGAGAATTCATCCTCATTCCTGCCATTCAAATGAGACTCAGCAGCATTTGGGTTTAACAGTGAAAACAAAATCTGCATTGCTGTGATACCATTTAAATTTCCATTTATTTTAATGCCTTTTTGTTAAAGATATGTAATTCTGATATGTAATTTTCATAATTTTTTAATTCACTTGTGGGCTTGCCCATCTTGACCCTGAAATTTCAATTTTATTTTTATCTGTGAAATTTCAAAACTTACCTAGGGAAATCAAGTGAAAATGCCCCTTTCCTGAATTTGTGACTTGTTCATATTCATATTTCTTTATATTCCCAGTTGGGTGTTTATAATAATTAGATGTGAATGACAATGTTATAAGTGAATTTATTGTGGTTAATGTAGCTATTCAGAATAAATGTACATACAGCATCTGTAGATAATTTGAAAAAAGAAGCATAAATTAAATATGTATCCTCCACTGATTATTTCCAAACCCAAAATTTGGCAAGTAATATTGTCCAGAAGTTTAGATTCATCTTTTCTCAGGCTCCCAAAGCATACATGATAATGGATCCTTTTGGTTTATTACCTTTAGAAATCACATTTTCTCTGCAGCTACAAAGGATAATTGAAATTGCAATTCTTACATAATTACTGGACTCACGGGGCTTTTAGAGAAACACCGCATAGCAGTGGACTCAAGAAAGAACTGGGGGAACTATGCTTGCTTCACTGTGCAATGGGGTACTGAAATGGAGGCCCATTGTTAGCAAACAAGTGCAAATTATGAAGGAGGAATATAAAACCAGAAAACATTCTTTCTTGCATCAGTGTTGTAAGAAGAGTTCTCGCCTTTTACTGGTAAGGCATATGGAAAATGGAAGGCAGATAGCTGTGAAAACGAAATAGAATTAAGTGATGCAGAAGGAAATGCACGTCAGCCTAGACTGAACTTTGATTCTCTTCAAGTTATGAAAGCTGCAGTGATTTTCCAAAATTAAAACAACATATAATGAACTGGTGATCTCAGTACCATACATAGAGTTTCCTGCAGGTCTGGCAAGCACGTAATCATTTCCTTTGATGGTGATGGCTTTCAGTATCTTTAATTGTAACTGAAATTATTTGAAAATATTATTATATCCTTTTTTTCTTAGTAAACAATGTATGTACACTAGTATACCTGTGCTGTAGTAAATTATAATGATCCCTTATTAAAAGCATATAATGATTTCACAGAAACAACATTCTAAAGCATTCTATCTCACCATTTATCTTCG
This sequence comes from Megaceryle torquata, assembly GCA_024611175.1. Classification (NCBI taxonomy): domain Eukaryota; kingdom Metazoa; phylum Chordata; class Aves; order Coraciiformes; family Cerylidae; genus Megaceryle; species Megaceryle torquata. The sequence continues at coordinate 151,032 of JANIJG010007022.1, read as the reverse complement.
AAGTTTGGGAAATTTTCTTTCATTTATGGCTCTTCCTATGTTGTACTAGCTAATTCGTATTCTTATCCAAAGACACTCTTCAAGTCTCGCACATTTAGAGAATCATGCTGTCTTAGTATGGGAGACAGCACTGAAAGAATTGTAGTGGACTGTAGTGCTCTTGTATGTTACCAAATTTAGATTGCTACTGACAGCAGAATAAACATTACTTGGTTTAGTTCCTAGACCATTCCAATTAATTATTATAAAATGATGAATGAAAGCCATGAAATGTTATTTTTAACCATAAATACTACAACACTATAATCCCTTCTTCTGAAACAAGATGCATGGAATCCTGAACATTCTTGTGTCTAATACTGGTGCTGTTAATGCAATTGTTGTGAAAGTATTTTTTTCACTGAGCTTGCATAAGAATGGAAATGCAGAGTTTGTTAGAAACAGTAAATTCTGTTGTAAATATGGTGACATCTGAGGATTTTCTTCACCAAATCTTTATTAGGGAACAAAACCCCGTGTGAGTCAGACTTAATTTACCCTAATAAACTTTAAATTTAAGGGCACTTTGCATCCGTAGGCTGGAATAAAAGAATTTCAGTCTAATTATGAATATGACCTTTATTTCTTTTTTTTGGATAAACTGAACTGAATTGTACTTGGGCTTGGTCCTTGACTCAGGTCCTGTCTGCAAGGGTAACATGTAGCCAGTGCATTCCCTTTGGGCCAGGGGACCAGGTGTGGGCAGGGCAGGTCCTTAGTGGCCAGTGCCTGTCTTACCTCCAGTCAGTATTTTCTTAGGCTTTCCTTTTTGGCATGTCATTTTCTGTTGTTTACCTAAAATCTAAGGGTCAATCTAAGTGTCTTAAAAGTGTGGTCATTGGTGGCTGTTCACCGAGTTTGGCGCACAATGTGTCCTTCCCTTTGCTATGGTGTCATGATAGGAACAATGGCCTATGCAGATCAGAATGCAGATCAGAAGGTGTTTGAGGGCCTCTTGAATGGCAGGTCCCTTTCAACATGCCATTGAGGTTTGCTGAGGATCTGAAAATGCTTTTCAGATTGATCGCAACCAAAAGGGCATCTTATCCAAGTATAAAATAATGATAATTATGTCCTTCCTCACAAGATTATAGGGCTGCATCTACATTAGCAAATAGTTTGTACCTACTGAAGTGATTTTGTAGACCCAAACTGTTGTTGCTGAGGGTATCATGTATACATTATATTCAGTTAGGAGGAGGTTGTTTTTGACTGTCTCTTGTCCCCTGAACTGAACACCCATAAACTGTTGGAGCACATTGGGTGCCATTTCAGGCCCATGTTCTGCTTTATTTTCATCTAAAAAGGATTAATTTTGTGTCCTCCAGAATCATCCCATATTGTGATTCTGATCATCATAAATGGAGACAACTTGAAAATTTGCTTGAAAAGTCAAGTTCTTCTCCAAATGGAAATGCTAATATGAATGCACCTCATAAGAGTCTCTGATCCAGGGCACTAGAGGAACAGAACACTATTTATTGATTTGTTTTTTCTCCTGTCATTCTCTACCTGCAAATCCCAAGCTACATCTCATGCAGTAGAAAGCTGGTTATAGACTTTTAGGAATTGCAGGTTATGACTGCGTATTTAATGAGCTCCTGGCCATATTAAAATGCCATTGCAAGGCTGGCATGTTACTTGCCAGAGTGAGTGCATTGTTTCTAGAGGTACACTCAGTTCAGATGAAACTTAGGATTGTGTGTGGCCAATATGGCTCTTACATAGCTGCTGGTACCTTTCAAAAGAGAGTGTTTGGAAAGGGACTGGGAAATTGATTCAAAATTTCAGGGAAGGCTGGATGCTATTTAGATACTTCAGCCATCATTAAACATATCCTGACCTGACCTGAATCCGTTCCTAGCAAATCATCACAGGAATACTCTGATTTTTATTTATCTATTTATTTATTTATTTTAGTATGATCTGGTTATTAATAATTTCTTACTGTTTTGAAACACTGATGAGGAAATGGAGACTTCACAGTTATGTGGATGATTCTCAAGACAGTATTAGTTATAATCTATGTGACAAATTAGATAGCATGCTAAGGCCAAATAAACACCCATATTTGATAAAAACTGTCAATAAACAGAGTTAAGTTTAAAATCCAGATTTTCCTTGTGTGCCTGTGTGAGCATACCTCTGCTGAGTACAAAGCTTTGTATCTGGGTTAGCTGCTGGACTTCATGTTCTACTTCCCAGCTGGTAGCTGAAGGTTGTTTGTGCAGCCTTTTCCTGTGCACTAGTTCAAGAATAGATTTGCATTATGTAGCAGATCCATGTTTTGGAAGAGCCTGGTCTAGCTTTTTCCCTGAAAGTGGTGTCTATGGTGGCTGTGAAGAATAAGTACGTGTTAGGACTTGACATTAAAAGAGTGGAGGAATGTGTTCCAACTGTGTTTCAGCTAGATTTATTCCCAGTCAACAAGTTACTGTCTTCATAGTGTGTTATGTCAGCTCTTAGAGATATTTTGGTCATTGCACAAGCAAGCTTCCTTCCTATTTTTCTGTTATCTGAGCAACCTGTCATTTTTTATTTACACTTGAACCCTTGCCTTCAAGTGTGGCTCAAAATGTGTAGGAATCAGGTATAAAAACATAGATTGGGCTCAGACCTACCTATTATTTGTCAGAAATACTGCTATGCTTATTGACAGATGTAATTGTCATGAACATAGCAGGGGGAACTTAGTCAGAGTCTTGCTTCCCTGTTTGTCTGCAGAGGTGTGTTGCAATCTTATTTGCCAGAAGAATTCTTTGGAAAAACAAGATTTAACCTTCAGTAGGGAAGTCATGCAGTAGAATCTGAATAGTTCCTGTGAACATACTAAATTTCAGATGCATCAAGATGGTGTAATATAAACATATTCTTACATCCATGTAAGAAACCCAGAATTAGTCTTCCAGTATAGTTTGAAAGACATGATGTTTAAGATGGTAATAACTTCAAATGGATTTAATAATAACATAAAATTTTGAATTCATATATTCAGACTCCTAAAATACTTCTAATGCTATAATTTCTTCTGGTTTTATCTTAAAATACTCAATTAATTTTTAAAAGTGCATAGTTTTTATTTTCTACATTTGGGCTTTTACAGAAAACACCATGTATTTTGAGAATTGTGATGCTTGCCAGTTTTATGTTTCTGTGATGTCGATGTTAAAAACAGAATGATAATAGGAAGATTTTAAATTTAAAGCAAGGTTGATAGAAAATATAGTGAGTTCTAAAATGAACAAGTAAATCTTAATCATGGAATAGTCACTCATGCTTAACAATATGACTTTAATTCACTGGAGTTTGTCAAAAAGCAGTTTTAGTTCTGTATGGTCCACCGATACGGTACTGTGACTGCTTGGGTCATCTTAAATTTTATGACACAGAGATAGTAATTATGCCTTGAAGGTGCTGAAAAATAAGGAGGAATATTCATCTTAGTCAGATGTTCATCAGCATGGCCAGTTTTTGGGTGGAACACCACATGGGTTCAGGTCATTATTGAGGACCCTATTATTTTTTCACAGAGATATCTGTGACCTTTGTTTTTGAGGAGAATTAAATAACTTGGAAAAAGCCCACTGCACTAGCACACCTGGAAAGAACTTATTTACAGTGATTCTTTGTGGAAAAAACCTAGCATTTGACTTCCTGTACTAATGTACAAAAAAGCGATCATGATAGTGATGTAGAGACAAGACTGGAAGAGGCTTCCCGAATCATGAAGCTCAGTATCCTGGTCCTGCCTGATGGCAAGATAACATATAGTCCACTGCTTATGGATATGTTTCTTGTATGCACCATGTTTATTCCCTTTCATTGATTTCTCTGATTCCTTTCAGCCTTTGCTTTGCTTCACAAGCCAAGCTCTTTCAGAGTCCTCCTGTGGTAGAGTCTGTGACAATCATGGAAGACTGTCCCCATATGTTTTGTGAGTTCAGTTTTTTGTGAATATGATTCACCCAAATTGTGTAAAAGTATTCTGAATTACAGTTTAGGAAAAATCATACTTGTCCTTCTGTGCCTTTATTAGAAATATATTATTTAGTAATTGATAGGATTTTCCTTTTTCACAGCTGTCTCATGTCATATGGATGTGCTCTTGGTGATCAACTAAAATAAACTAGTTTTTTACACAAGTTGTTTCACATGATAAATTCCCAACCTGTAGCAGAAATGCTATTAATCCCTGATACTCCCTTTCATTGCTACTTGCTGTTATTGCACGTGGGCCCACTTTTCAATTCTTGTAGTAATCCACAGAGTCTTCAGCTTAATGTGTAAGTTCTGGAGTCACACTGTAGAAAATGCTTTATCTAAATCCAGACAAATTATATCTACTTCATTTCTTTGTCTGGAAAATCAGTTATCTTATCAAAAAAGCTGTCAAGTTAGTCTGGCACAATCTACCCTTGGTAACACTGCTGTATTTTATTCTATGTTCTATTTACTTCCCTGTCTTTAATTTATCTTTTTCTTCAAAGCCTGTCCTCAGCTCTGCAAACTGAAGAGGTCAGACTAATAGGCTTATGCTTGTCCAGATCATTTTTGTCCTTGCTTTTAAATATGGGCACTTCAGTTGCCATTCTCCACTAATATTTGATGCTTTCTCTGCCTTGATAGATTTGGAGGCTTATCTCTGCCACTGCAGTGGCCTTTATGAAATCACAGTATGCCTAGTGATTCAGGTTTCAGTAAGACAGTTTTTTCAAAGCCCATTGAACTGTGATCTTATATATTTTTTTTTTTCAGTTAAACTTTTCGTTGGTTAGTGAGACATGAATTAAAAAAAAAAAAAATAACCATCTGCAAGGAGATCACATGTAAGATACAAGCAAATACTACTGCTGTGATGACTGAGTGAACAGATAGTACCCCCTACAACTTAATGCTCCCTTAAGCACAGAAACTGTGAGAGAAAGAGTTTAAAGTGGCATAATAATATTAGAGAAAATGATGTAAATTGGATCATAAGTACCTTCAAATACTGAACACTTAACTGTGAGATCTTATTTCACAAGGCAGATTAAAGATATTAGAACATCATAGATGTTTAAATATTCTGTAATATTTTTTGTTAGCACTTAAAAATGCAATGAATGGCACATGCAGGTCTAATGCTAGATTATTACTCTTAGTTTTATTTTTTTATAAATACATATAATCTAATCCCAGGAAGATTCATGACACTTTCTTTCTGTGTACGTAGTAATATGTCAGTATCAGTGTTCATTACGTGAACACTGTTTTGCTGGTCTTGATGAAATGATCAAGAAAGAGATTTAATATATACACATCTGTATTGTTTGAGTTGAACCTGGCTAGGAGTACAGTACATTTCTTGTTTACTCCTTTGCTTTCTTTATTGCTTTCAGTTAGGTGTTGCATCTGAAAATTAATGAAGGTGAAAATTACAATCAATCTTATCTACAAAGAACTGGCGCTAATCTGGAAGCGGGGGAGTTTAACATTGATAGCAGTTTAGAGGCAAGGCTGTTCATCACTATCACCTGAGTTTTCAAGGTGATATAATCACAACTGTACATACCCTTTTGGAAGAAAAAAGTTTTCCCCATAGTTTCTCAGGGTTTCTGGGTGTGAGGTGGCATGCAACTAGGTGTCTAAAGCATTTTATATCTCTCACAACTTAAGCATCCATGCTTATCATATTTTGGAAACAATAATATATATGTAAATTTCACATCCAAGCACTATGAGATACTGTCAGCAAATGTAATTACCTGTATGTGCATCTGTCTCCAGTTTCCTGCTACTGGCAAACTAATTGCATCATGCAAAGAAAAAAATTAATATATTCCATATTTTTTTATTTTTCAGATATTTAAGATATTTGCTTTTCTTGAAGCTGTCTCTTCTTGCAAACTCTCACTATTTTTTGAGAACTCATGCACGTATTTTTCTGTTTGGAAAAGTATATGCTTAAATTTAAGGATCTGCTTAAGTCATACTGATTTAAATAAAAGACAAGCATGGGCATGTGTGTTAATATACTTTATGTACTCTTAGGAAGAAGAATTTCTTTGCCTCAGTGTCTTCAGTCTTAGCACTGTGCCCTTTCAAAAGTGCTGCTTTTGAAAGCCTATTTAGGCATTAAGCCTAAAATTCTTCAGTCTTCTTCCATTGGTAGACTTCAGTTGAAAGTTAGGGTGACCACCTTACTGTATTGATCTGCCAGCATTGCTTTAACTATTTCCAAATATTTGTCAGTAGTGGGACTAAGATCTCTATGCCTATATATTAAAAGATCTACACTGGTAAATGGCAACTTTTTGGAAAAAAAACCTGAACCAAACCCAACCCCTTTTGCTTTGCATACAGAGATTTCTTGTGTGACTCCCATGGAAGGCGTACATGCTTTGTTAGACTAAATGTCTATTCTCTTTCTTTCCTTGCCCACCTAGATCAAAGAAAGTGGCTTATGAGACCAGTTCTGTGGTTTTTTCCCCAGCTTCATTTTGGAATCAGAATGCACTTTGTGTCTGTTACAGGCTGTGATGTATGAAGCAGAAAGAAGATTGATTTTCACAAGCTACCTTGTACCTGAAGTAATGAGAGTGGCAAATTACTTGTTCACTGAGCAAACATGACAGGAATGTCATAGAGGGAATTTATATATATGCAAACACACGAGGGTCACATCAGTGTTACTTTTGCAAAGTGACCTTATCCACCAGAGGGGCATTTTTAAATCTGCATTAGCTTACATGGGAAAGGCTAAATAAAACTGCATATACCTGCATTGCATGGGATGTAGAGACTAACACAACTAATAAATAATGTAAGATTCAACACAGTACAGAACATAATTTTAATGGCTGCATTACTTCTGTACAAGAAACTTGGGGTCAGAAGTGATTTCTGCTACCCCACTTAGGGTTCTCTGAAGTAAGAAATAAAATATTTGTTGTAAAAAGAAAAGTAAGAGAACATAGGACTAATTTTCTGTTAGGTCTTTGTCTCAAACACTTCATCAAGATTCAGTAAGGAAATAGGCTTACGCTTCTTTTTATGAGCACTTGCATTCACACGGTGTTGTTATGTGTTTGCAGAAGACAAATGGATCATACCGACACCAAAAGTTTCTACGTATGTAAAGCAGGAACGAACGAATTTTGAACATCTTCACGGAAGATGGAAAGAAAAGAAAGAAAAGGACAACAGAGAAAAATGCTGTTACTGCTAGGAAACAGATGAGAATTTTATTTATGTATAAGCTCTTAAAGGAAGAATGAAAGCTATTATTTCCTTTTTTTTTTTTTCTCCTCAACAATAAAGATTACATGAGGTTACACTTAACTAAAAATAGGAAAGCAAGGCAATTTAGCACTGTCCATACAATGTAAGGTAACTCCTATGTGATCCTCCTCTATTTCTGAGCTGTTGGAAAGGTGGCTCGTCTCAAGCCCAGAAGCAAAAAAGGAAGCAAGTAAAAAAAAAGTTCATGGATGCTACATTGCTGCAGTGAAATAGAAAATACACATCAGTGCATGGCAATTTCAGTACAGTTGAGTAGTTGGGTCAAATCTGCTTTTGGGAGGGGGCTGACAATGAGGTGCAGCAGCGATGAGGGAAGCCTGTGCAACCTATTAGTTTATTCATAGTTTGCTTCTGATGAGCCAGAAAGGCCAGGAAAAAGGTTTTCTGCTGACACACAAGTTTGTGAAGCTTCCCTGTTGCATCCAATGCTGCTTCACCCTGAGAAAAAAAAATGCTGCAATTTTTAAGCTATTTTTGTCACTAATCACCAGTACAGTCTATTCTTGAGTCCATGATACCAGACTGGTGATGGTCTCATGGAGTGTGCTTCAGGGAGAAGTAACCTTATGGAAAAAAACTAATAAATCCTATGAATTTATTAATTGTATTACAGTGTTAATGAAGAGCTGGTCACGACAGTCATCTCACACTCAGCCATTGGCCTGTCTGGATTATGTGCATGACTTCTTTTTGAGTGTGTCCCTGGAACCATAGAAGGAGCTATCTTTCTTTTTCCTTGCCTCTAAGAACATTGAAAAATGAACTAAAACAGCCTTTTGTGTCCTCTTTTACATGAAAGTGCTGAGAATTCCTTGAGTTTATTTCCAATATGTTTGGGTTAGTAACTGAAGGAAATTTTTGTTACACATAAAGTTTGTGGTTTTGTGTAACATTGGTTTTCAAATGTAGACATCTCCTATAGCATGGCTATTCTACACTTTGATCACCTGTGGCTTATGTGGCATTACTGAAGGCTGTAAGAATCACTGCAAGGGAGAGGTTCTGCAGAAGGGAAGGTAAAATAGGAAAAAAGGTGTAAAAAGGTAAAATAGGAAAATGTCTCACACAGAAAACCATTCAAGTTAATAGTTATAGTTTGTCTGTGGAGCTCTACATAACCTCTAGTAAAAGTAGACCTCATTTCAGAGCTCGTTTATTTAACACAGCCTGCTATGTTAGTGTTATAACAGTATGGTAATGGACTGAATTTTATTTCCTGGATGCACTTACTTGACATGGATCAGAGTTGCAAGAGGCTAATAGTTATGTTGCAGAGCTGAGGTCAAATGGTATCTAGTACCAGTATCTTCTCAGTGCTGTATCATGGGCTGCTCTGCAAATCCCCAAAAAGTAACCAGCATCACAGTTTCTGAGCCCAGATGATAATGCACTTAGATATTGAGCATATCTGTGGTCTCTCCTTGATATCTAGCTGTTTGCCTGCTTTGCTGATGAGATGCATCCATCCCAACCCCCCGTGTTTCTTGGCTACAAAACCTTCATTTTTTATTTCTAGGTCTGTATTGCTACAGTGTGGCTTCTCTGTGTGCAGCCACGCTGCTGGGAACAGAGTGCTTCATACCTTGTTTGTGCTTGTGCAGCCACTTGTCTGTCCTTGGACTGACTGTTGTCAGTGATCAACACACACAACTGCAGGTCTACTGTTATACTGCATAAGTTTGAAACTTAACATCATCTTCCAACGTTTTCTTATTTGCAATGCTGTATGTTATAAATGCTTTAACTGCTGAGATATATTTTGTGCTTCTGTTGGTGGCCTCTGAACTATTAGTCCCAAGGTATAACTTGCACTGATTTTTCTGTTGATTGTGCCTATTACGGGACTGCCGTGCCAAGGCATGGTTTGAACTGAAGTTGGCAAGGGACCGGAAAAATAACAAGAAAGGCTTCTACAGGTACATCAATGAAAAAAGGAAGGGGAAAGAAAACACACCTCCCCTGAAGAACAACAGGGAGCTAGTGACAACAGATGAAGAGAAGGCTGAGGTTCTCAACGACTTTTTTTCCTCAGTCTTTACTGGCAACCTCTCCCAACACCTCCCAAGTCAAAAACTGCAAGTCAAATCAAGGTAGTGAAGTTACTCCCACTCTATGTGAAAATCAGGTTCGTAACCTCCTGAGGAACCTGAACACACATAAGTCTATGGGACCTGACAATATGCATCCCAGAGTTCTGAGTGAACTGGCAGATGTAGTTGCCAAGCCACTCTCAATAGTATTTGAGAAGTCATGGCAGTCAGGTGAAGTCCTTAGTGATTGGGAAAAGGGACATGTTACACTTCTCTTTAAAAAAGGGAGAAAGGAGGACACTGGGAACTACTGAGCTGTCAGCCTCACCTCTGTGCCTGAGAAGATCATGGAGCAGACTCTCCTAGAAGACCTGATAAGGCACATGGAGGACAGGGAGGTGATCAAGGACAGCCAGCATGGCTTCACTAAGGGGAAATCCTGCCTGACAAACCTAGTGGCTTTCTATGACAGAGTGACTGCATCAGTGGATAGGGGACGACCTGTGGATGTGATCTCTCTGGACTTCTGCAAGGCCTTTGACACGGTCCCCCACAACATCCTACTCAACAAGTTGGAGAGATATAGATTTGATGGGTGGACTGTTCAGTGGATAAGGAATTGGCTGGCTGGCCACATCCAGAGGGTAGTGGTCAATGGCTCAAAGTCCAGATGGAGAGCAGTGACAAATCGTGTCCCTCAGGGGTCTGTACTGGGACCTGTCTTGTTTAACATTATTATCAGTGACATAGACAGTGGGATTGAGTGCACCATCAGTAAGTTCATGGATGACAACAAGTTGAGTAGTGCTGTCAATACACCAAAGGGATGGGATGTCATCCAGAGGGATCTGGACAAGCTGGAGAGGTGGGCCCAGGTGAACCTCATGAGGTTCAACAAGAGCAAGTGCAGGGTCCTTCACCTGGGCAGGAACAATCCCCACTATCAATACTGGCTGGGGGAGGAGGTGATAGAGAGCAGCCCTGTAGAAAAGGACATGGGGGTGCTGGTATACAAGAAGCTGGACATGAGCAGCCACTGTGTTCTTGCAGCCCAGAAGGCCAATTTCATCCTGGGCTGCATCAAAAGAAGTGTGGCCAGTAGATTGAGAGAGGTGATTCTGCTTTTCTACACTGCTCTGGTCAGTCCTCACCTGGAGTACTGTGTCCAGCTCTGGAGACCTCAGCACAGGAAGGACCTGATGGAGGGGGTCCATAGGAGGGCCATGAAAATGATCAGGGGGTTGGAGCACCTCTCCTACAAGAATAGGCTGAGGGAGCTGGGATTGTTCAGCCTTGAGAAGGCTCAGGGGAGACCTAACAGCCACCTTCCAGTACCTGAAGGGAGCTTACAGAAAGACTGGAGTGGGCCTGTTTACAAAGGCCTGTAGTGAAAGGACGAGGGGTAATGGTTTTAAATTAGAAAAGAGTGTATTTAGATTGGATGGAAGGCAGAAGCTCTTTACCATCAGGGTGGTGGAACACTGGAACAAGTTTTCCAGAGAGGTAGTTGAGGCCCCATCCCTGGAGACATTCAAGGTGGTGCTTGACGAGGCTCTGAGCAACCTGTTGTAGTTGAAGATGTCCCTGCTTTCAGCAGGGGGGTTGGACTAGATGACCTCTAGAGGTCCCTTCCAACCGACACATTTCTATGATTCTATGTGACAAGGCACAGACTATCAAATGCAAATCATTTCCATAATTATTAGGTGGGAGTGAATGCTCCTAATGCTTTCTTCCTGTGAGGCAAATATCTCTTGTAATTCTCTTGTTGCTTATACAGATACTTTTATATCTTAAGAAAAGGACTATTATGCATAAATAAATGACACCTGCCATTTGACATGCTAAGCATCAGTGGAACACAACAGTTTTATGATTTACACAGAATTCTCTATTTCTTCCATGTTAGTCACTATGAAAAAGGTAGCTCAGAATCCATTATATTTTCTTTTTTAATAATTCTTATAACTATTATTCTCAATGTGAAATACTCACTAAAAATTTATGAGAGTACATTTTTCTTCTGCTTACAGACAATGAATAAGCATCAGGAAAATGTATGAATCTGAAAGGGAGTGAAGGAAAGTGAAGAAGAAACTCCAGCCAGATAGTTTGTATCCAGACTTCAAGCAGTCTGAAATCCAAACATACATGGATTTGGGATTTTCATGTACCCTCATCTGCCATAGGCAGTATTCCTTTATTTGTAAAAGAATAGAGGCAATTTGAACTAGAAAATGCCTTCCTGGAAACTATTTTTAAAATTACCCTTAAGGAAGAGTGAATTCTTGCTGTGCAATTTACAGGACAAGTGCATTTGAAGCAATCCTCTGATAAAACAGCATGATGAAAGGTGGCAGTGAGTGATTGACTTCACACTAGCCCACAACGTCAGAAGCAGCTTGGGTAACTATATATATATTATTCTAGAAGAACAAATATAAAAGGGAATTAATCGGTAGAGACATCATTGTTTCTCCAGTTGTGCACACGCACACACAGCTGAAAAATGCTGGAGATGAAGAGTCAGGAGAAAAGAACTCTCCCAGGGAAGAAATGTTCCTGAAAAAAATAACCAAGCCATCTCACTTTGGGCAAGGTCAGATCAGTCAATGAAGAAATCACAAGAGATGAACAACAATAAAGGCTAGTCCACAAGGCTTCACATATTTCAGATCACTACATCACTACAGCAGGTGGGGTCCCGCCATACAGCAGTTCTCAGGAAAAGGCAGCTTCACAACTGGGCAGGCAACACTGGTTGCAAGTGCTGTCAAAACCACTGCAAGGTTTACTGACCACGTCCCATGTTGGAAGCAAGCAGACTCCACTTGTGGATGATTTTGGTAAGTAAACAGCAGGGCCACTGCTGCTTCCCTCTGAAAGGGAGGGAGTGCTGGTGCTCTCCAGTCACCACAGCTGGGACGGCACCAGAACAGTAGAAGACCAACTTATGCCACTCTTTAAAATCAGAAAGCCACTTATCTAAATATAAATTTCTATGAGGACTGACTTCACCTATTGGTAGATTTGTTTAGACATACATCACTTACTTGGTGAGTTTCTTCAAGTGCTATTCATGCCATTGGGTGATCAGCAGAGGTGTCAGCCCACAATCCAGATCTAAATAGCTAGGACACAGAATGGTCACCCTTCATAGATGGAAGTTGTGGCTGCTACTTATCTGCTATTTTATAAGGATATGGCAATTTGATGTGTTTGGCTTTCATACCTTGCTCACAAGGTCACCCTTCCTTCTGAGTCAGTGAATTTCTGGAACCAATTGATTTTTCTTAAGTGCAGCCTTGCAGTAAACAGGTAGGTTTGATTTTGTTTATTTAGGACCTTTTTTTTTTTTTTTTTTTTTTTTGGGGGGAGTTGCCTCCATTCAAGCTGCATCCTGGTGACCTTTAAAAACACCACATCACAGGTATCACAGGAATCATGAGGTATCATGGAAGGGACCTTGGAGATTTTCAAGTCCAAACCCCCTGCCAGAGCAGGGTCATACAATCTAGCACAGGTCACAAAGGAACCCATCCAGGCTATACAGAATGAGATATTTGGGTTTCCTCTCAATGCCTTAGCGAAGTGTCATTGCTCATCTAAGTGCAGTCTCACCCTGACTGATCATTCCTATGTCCAAGATACCCCTTCATTTGTGTCAACAAATCAAGTAAGGGCTGGTTTGGAAATCCAGTCAGTGAGCTGAACAATCACCACTGAAGTTTTGTGGCCCCACAAATAATTGCCAGCACAATGAAGAGAGAAGACTGGGGGAAGAAGCTCCTCCAGCTTTCATGGCAGCTCAGAAATCTATAGTAGCAATAAACCCTGAGAGATCAAAAACACTTTTCCTGCTTTTACAGAATATAATTTTTTGCTGTACTGTGTGTGCCACACCTAAATCTAACACAGCCATCCCATCAAACAGTTGGACCCTACTGAATTTAAATTTTAAATCCACCAGGATGTGATGCTGAGTTACCACCTTAAGTCTGAAGTATCAAATTTCTGTCTTTGGCAGACAGAAGATCACCAAGTTTACAATTCCTCAGAGTTTCAGTCCAGCACAGGAGGTAGGAGGGCAAGAGACAGCTCTTTGCACCAAATAGAACTATGCAGTATACATGGAAAAAAACTCTGTGTCCAAAGGAATAAAGAAGTTCTATGCAGACAGTCCCAAAATTGTCATATGAGTTAGAGGAACCTTTCTATTGGATTAATTTCCAGAATTAGAAAGCAAAGCTCTGATTCCACCCTGAAGGATTTGTTCAAAAGACAGAGAATGTCAAAATCAAACTGATTTACTAGATAGGAGATTAATGGGTAAAGACCACAGATAATAGATAGGGGAGTTCATCGATCAGACAAGGGGAAATAATACACTGCAGAAGGAATCCCTTCTTGTGCTGAGGACAGGAAGAAAGACAGACCTTGCAGCTATTATTCCCTCCTTTATGTACAAATACTTCAGAGTCAAGATGCACAAGCAGCATAGTTTTTAGCCATGGGCCTCTCCAGAGAAGTGAAAGCTGTTGTTAGGAGATGACTGTCAGACTCCTCCTTGAGTTTGTCTAACACAATAGAATATAGAAGAGTCATGTAAATTTTAACAAGGAGGCTAATTAGCATTTGTAGCTCTGTGTGTGCATCAGCCATTTTCTCATAAATTCCTACTTTCAAACTCTTCCTGTGACTATTTCATATTTTTACCACCTATGGTTTTGCAGATGTGTGTGTGCTGACTCTCCTTTATGTGCATATACATATGTATATGCATGCACACATATTTACAGAGTAAAACTTCACATTCATTATGCATGTATGTGATGGAATAGTAGCAAATACATCAGATTACTGGAAACCACTCCCAATGTATATATTAATGCAAAAAATGTGACTGGGAGTAGTCAGCATGGACTTAGGAAGAGGAAATCATGCTTGACAAATCTGACAGCCTTCTATGATGAAACCACTAGCTTGGTGGGTGGGGAGAAGTTGACATTTTTTAATCTTGACTTTAGAGAGACTTTAAACACTGTCTCTCATAACATCCTCACGGACAAACAGATGAAGTACAGGCTAGATAAATGGACAGTGAGGTGGACTGAAAACTGTCTGAACTGGGCTCAGAGGGTTCTGAACCACAAAGTCTTGGTGGAGGCCAGTCACTAGTGGTGTACCCCAGGGAATGGCACCGGGGATATTACTGTTTAACACCTTCACCAATGACATGGATGATGGGATAGGATGCACCCTGAGCAAGTTTCCAGATGATAAAGTGGGAGGAGTTGTTGATAACACCAACAGTTACACTGCCATTCACAGAGGGACCTTGACAGGCTGAGAAAATGGGATAAAAGAAACTTCATGAAGTTTAAGTATAGGGAAACAGAAAGTCTTGTCCCTGGAGCGGGATGGTCCCAGGCACTAGTACATGCTGTGGGCCTGGTGGCAGTAAAGTACAACACACCTGTCACATGACTAAATATTATGCCCACAGTAAAGACAGAAAAGCTGAAGCAAAGCAAGGACAGCAAAAGGGCATCTGGAGACGCCAGAACAGAACAAGTTTTGATTTTCCTGCGTTAATACCCAGACAATTTCCCTCCATTAACTGGATATCAAACAGACTTCTATTTTTTTCTTTAAATGTGTTATCTAATCAGTAAAAGAATGACAGTCACTGCTTAAAAATTCTAAAAGGGACTGGTAGGAATGTGAGGATGACATGACCTGAATTCCTGCTGAATCTGCCAGTGTCTCAAAGGGCCTTAATCCAGTATTGCTTCTCTTGCTATTAATTGAACTTTTGCTATTGATTCTTTTCTCACCAGGCCACTTTAATTAGGAAAATAATTTCACAATGACACAGAAAGCATTCAGATTAATAATTTTATTTCTGTTAATGAGAATAACAATGTTTGAACTGGATCGGTGTAATATACAAGATAGATCTGAGAGCAGTTGGCTCTGTTTTCTATGTTACTGAGTTATTTAAGAGATTGCTAGTATAGCTGAGACTAGAGAAACATTTAACAGAGCTGAAATAATCCAAATGGCTAATTTCTTTTCAATATAACAATTGATTTTTCTTGAACTATCAAGAGTCCAATCGTAACTTGCATGTTCCTAATTTTATTTGCACCTCAGAGGGGGCTGGAACAATTATTTGAGGTATTTGCTGGAAAAAAAAGTCTAAAACACAGAAAATCATCACAACAAACTTTCAGTGACATAAAATATAAACAAACTCAAACACCTGACTTTTACTAGTGGACGGACTCGTTTCATAAACGTCTTTGAAAATCTCCCAGAAGTTGCTGTACTTGCTGGTGTAAACCCAGAATTAATGGAGTGTCCTCTATTTGCTGCATATTGGAGTAAGCAGCATCAAAAAGAAGCAGAATAATAACCAGAATAATAAGCTTCATAGATGGCTTTAACTGCTCTCATGTTGTGTTCCTCTGAGCTTGCTTTGTTACGATTCTGCATGTTGTTCCATTTGCTTCACTCTCAGAGCTCCAGGAGAATCCACATTCCTCTATGAAAAAGCACAATGCTTAGGCACTGGAGCCCAGGAGCAATGCTAGGTTCTCCCTTACATTCACATATTTGCCAATATATGCAATATACTGGTTTGCATAATGCTTCCCTTAAAGCCCTTGCAGTACGATGCTGCTCTCAATCACAGAGGACTCGGCAGACACAGAAGGGCTGGGCTTTGCTAACTCAGCCTTTGGACCACAGGACTCAAGAGGTCCTTCAAACCTTGAGGCAGATGCTTAAAAAAGGAGGTGATCGAAGAAGCAGTGTCTACCTGAGCCAGTCAGGAGCACTTCCTCTACAAAGAAAGGCATCATTTATACATAACCAGGTCAGGCCTGGTCAGTAAATGTTGCAAAATGGAGGGTTTATTTTTCTAAGGTCTTCAGATCATCCAGCATTTTTGGTTCCTGGTCTGACTAGAACTTTTATGTTCATGAAGCTGGTTTGTATTGTAATATATATATATATAGCTGTTGGTACTGTAAGAATTTGTATGAACAACATGTCACACGTTCAATAGTATTGTGTTTCTATGCATTTCTGTTTCGAATGCAGTTGACTTGTAAAAAGGCTTAAGAGTCCTTTGGGGACTTATCCTTGTTGGATTTGCAGAGAAATACAATGAGAGATTTCATGCGATTCTTTTAAGTGCAGCTTTTTCTCAATACTGTGATATGGTCAATTAATTTTTAAAGCAGCCACTAATAGAGCTTGCCTGTAAACTAGATGTTAGTCTTAGGAGAATAAATAGTGACAAATTTTTTTCAATTAACCCAAGAGCAGCACAGCAATTAGTGTATCAGTATTTTCTGTTGTGTTGCACATCCTCTGGTGTCTGAATCATTCTTCTGCTTTTCAATTTGGATGTCTGCTCCAGATAATAAACAGAACATTAGCTTGGAAGGAAAAGCTGGATTTTATTCAAAGTCCCATGTCTGCCTTTTGTGCTGTTAAGCTCTCCTTTCAGTTTTCAAAGACAGACCACTAATGGGCATTATTCTCTGCTGACATTTCTGAGTAAGAATAATTTTTTAGTATAAAAGGGTTATTACAGTAAATTCAGGAAAGCACATTGATTAACAATATCTTCAGTAGATCCAAGAAGTAAGGGTGTTGGTAAGAAAGCTAGTGAGTAATTTAGCCAATCCTCAATACTATTCCCACTAGTATTGCTGCAAAAGAACTAAAATTGCCTAATTAGGGGCCTTCCAGTTTAGGAGAAATAAAAAGAGCCTAATTCTGATCTTGAACTAGCAGTTTTGTATTCCCATCATTCTATCAATTTCATTCTTGTTACCCCTTACTTAGTGTACGCTAGCATCAAGCACATTATGAGAGTGCTATGCACTGTGTCTCATGTTGTTTTGCAAAGACTGCTAAATCACAAAAAAGATGAAGGAAATACATCTATAAACACTATTTAGCTGGTGGTGCCTCTGTTGCATGCACTATAATGAGTTCAGTAGATATTATTGAAACTACATACTGGAGAGGTTAATTATAAACCATTAAAGCTATTAGTATACTAGTATTATGCAACTTTGATGCCAGAAGTGTTTTAAACTCTTTGTCCTTTGGAAAAAATAAAAATAAAAATGCATCCATTAAAAAGTGCACAATAGCAATTTGAGAGCACATATGAAAAACATGAAAAGAAACCTAAGCAGCAAATCTCAATTCCAAAGGTCTTGCCAAACATTGCCAGCATAGGTCCTAGGGTCTTAATGAAGCCTTCAACATCCACAGTATCAATATCTGTATTTGAAACATTCCCCATAGGTGCTCTTCCTACTCAACAGGGAGAAACTGTTGCTTGTAAGTTGTGATGTAACTGGTATATTTTCAGTATCTTTTAGAATGAGCTGAAGTGCCCATTACTCTCCTATTGATTATTAAAGTAGATTAGACGATGAGATCATATGTGTAGGTGTCTCCATTTGGTCAGATGAGGCCCATCTTTTAATATTACTTTTGAAAGGAGAATGTGGAGAAGTGACAGTAGAAAACTTGTCTGAATCTGACTAACTGTAATGGGGAGCAGTCTAAGTAGTCCCTCACCAAGAAGCGTTAGTCAAAACATTTCTCTGTACAAATACAAGGAGGTTTTGGACAATCTGTTTCACCAACCCACCATTCGACTTCTCCAGGCATACATATCTTCTGCCTCACTTGTAATATAGTGCTGGCAAGATGTCAATATGAGATGTAAGTGAGGTTTGATGCATCCTCCTCAGTTCCATACAAGGGTCGAGAGTAGCCAAGACCAAAGAATTTAAATTCTTAAAATAGTTCAGAAATGCAATTCAGTAGGTAAAAGTCAGTGACGAGCAAGTACCTTCAGGTACTTCCCACATATACAAAAGCGCTCCCTCGGAATTTTGATGGCCACCATATAAAGCTACTGAGTAGCCTCAACCAATCAGTCAACCACCTCTTACACCATCCTGGAGATAACAGGAAAAACATGAAAAGAAACCTAAGCAGCAAATCTCAATTCCAAAGGTCTTGCCAAACATTACCAGCATAGGTCCTAGGGTCTTAATGAAGCCTTCAACATCTACAGTATCAAATAGGAAGAAGCCTCTCATCAGTGACAACATAAGATTTAATATCTTGTGATTCTACTGGACTAGAAAAATGAGATTCCAGCTCTCTAGCAGGCAAACGATCAATTCTTCTAACACTTTGACACTAAAAATGTGACATTGTAGATGGAATTTCTATTTTAGGCCTTTTTTCATTGGTTTCTAAAATGTGTTAAGTTATAAATTATCACTCCCTCAATGGCTTGAACAGCGAGACCCAGGATGGTTAAAGCAATCACATTACCAGCAGAGGACAAAATCTTACAACTCTTGGAGAGTTTCTGCATGCTTTCTCTGTTCAAATATATGGCACAGTGCGACATGTTCAGAGTGATAACAGCGTTTCATCTTCTCTCTCTACTCTCCAGCTAAGAGTTACAGATGAGAAATGACAAGGGAAAACTCTTGCCCCAGATCTGGCACCATATCAGCAACCTACAGCCCAGCCTTTGCAGTGCTGTTGAAGACCATCCCAGAAACCCAAAGAATGGTAAGTTGAAGATGCCCAGAGCAGTCCCACTCTCTCTAACAATATTCATCTCTCTTGCTAGGAATTTTAACTAGGTCCCTACATTTTTTTTCAGATAAGATTTAGGGTAAAAGGACATATCTTATTCTATTAACCAAAAGATCAAAATGGATTAAAGTTGCAGTAATTGAAAGAGTTACACAGGAAAAGTCCTGTGTGATCCACCTTGGAAGGTTCTTAGATATGTGTCTTGTTTTTACTGTTATCCTAGGGGTACTGTGAAGGTAGAGATCTGCAACTGCTTGACTTAGCAGGGGTCTCAAACTTCAATTAATACTTCCTTTCTAAAAATCCTAACCACTGATTTTCCACAGAAAAGATAACATAGGAGGAAGTACCATGGGAGATTAGTTCGTTTCCTCACCTCAAGCTTTCTTCACTATCATTTTGATCTTTTGCTGACCCTTCATGAGGAAAAAGTAGAATAAATTTTCTTTTCAAGGAATATATTACTGAACATCTACCTGAACATGGGAATGAAATGCTTCAGTTCAGTTCCAGTTCCAACCTTCATCTCCCTCTAGTACATAATTAACCCAAGGGTGGAAGGAAAGATTAAGAATAATATGGAACTGATTCACCTTCTATATTCACTAGTGAAAATAGAGAGTATTACCGCAAGCATCAGTGGAATTAAAGGACAAATTAGTCTGAGATCACTCGTAAACAGATCCAGTCAGATATGATTGTTGCATGAATGGGAAGGCATAAATTAAGCTTTGCCAAAGGTTATTCGTAATTTATAGTTTTGCCTTTTTGGAAGCTCCAAGCATGTTGCTATTTACTTGTACCATTTATTGAACAAGTACGCTTAATGGGGCAGTCACAGTTTCTAAATGCTACCTTGTCTCTCAAATGTATCTTGATTGATGAGCAACTCTGAAATGTCATAGGCCAAACACTGCCTTTGAAGTTGGAAAACATCTATTGATTGATGCTTGCCTGAAGAGCTGTCATAGGGAACATGGAAGAAAAAGTAATTGTCATAACATGCCTAATATTGAAATGTGATGTGTTTCTTTTTCATCATTTCCAAAACAGAGTAAACTGAAAGATGCTTGATGACAAAGTATTTAAATATGGATAGTTCTTTTTTACATGTGTATGGAAATAACTGATGACTTTCATTTAAAGAACGTGGCAAATAAGTAAAAGAACTAAAAGAAGTGAAAAACAAATATGTTTTGATCCCTTTGATCTCCAGCAGCCACTGAAGAATTCTACAGTTCTGCCCTGTGTGGGGTGCTGATTAAGACAGTAACTTTAACTCTTCTTTGACTGTGAACACATATCATGCTGGAGTGTGATCTTTCTCATTGCTTAGAAGCTTAGCAAATCAAAACCATTATCTTATCAGGATATCACTATCAGGAGCTGAATGGAAGACCCATTTAGTGGAAGCAATAGGTTAAATTCAAAAGATGGCATTCTTCCCTCATACCTACAAATGTCTCAGCTTTGTGCCGTTTCTCCTTAAAGAGAAACAAATTGTGATCATTTGTTAGCTTCACCAAGTGACAATGATCATCCCTCTTCCAACTTGAGCAATTACACTGACCATCTTTCAGAAGGATGTGAAGTCTGTCTCTGAATTTCCCCTCTGATCTCTATTTACTGTCTTCAAACACCTCCTTCCCTCGTCTTATTTGCTATATCCTTGACTTGATGGCCTTCAAGCTATAAGGTTGGAGGCTTTTCTTGACTACCTCATTGTATTGCCTTTTACCTTCCTTAATTATGAACTGCACCACCACTAGGGTTGACTTTGCACTGAACTCTCTCTCCATCCTTATTTCCTGATTCCTGATGAATGTAACACTAAATTTGAATACTTTCTCCTTATCTACAGCCACACTTTAGAACGATTCTACTGCAGTGATCTCATCTCCTACCTGGAACAAGGGGGTTACATTTCACATACAACTGAAACAATCCATGTGTGAAGTCACTTAACTTGCTATCTGGTGCAGAGGGTAAGACGGAGAGCATCCGCAAGCCGTTGCAGGGCAGCACAAGGAAAAGCACGAGGAATATGCACTAGAGAAGTAGATACCATTGTCAAAGCAAATGAAGTTCCTTCACCCAAGTGAGAGGAAGGAAAGCTGGCAGTACCCCAGCTACATCTAAGTCCTTTGTCTATGCAGCCAAATTAAACCCTGTAAGTAAGGTTTTCTAGAGCATAACTTTTTGCCTGAAGAGACTGCATGTCCATCATCCCACAGCCTCTCTGCTGCACTCGCCAGCACTGACTGAAGGTTACGGGTCAGGAACCTTCACTGCTCCTGTCACAGCTGCTGCCACATTACTGAACACATCAGTGGTAAATGGAAGACAAAAATGATGTGCTGTTTTATGTAAAGTTCATTGCCTTGTGCTAGATGAGGGCATGTCTTTAATGTGCTCATCTTCTCTGTCTCTTTAATAGCAGGAGAAACATGCTGCTGGAAACACTGTCATAAATCTTAGTGCAGTCACTGGGGAATAAGAGCTGATGTCATGTTGAGCTGAATGTTTTCCAGCACATAAACAACAGGAGGAAAACTTATCTCAAGGCAAAGAATTTAATTCATACCTGACACACACAGTGGCAACTCAATTAGTTAATGAGTTTTTTAAGATATTTCGATAATGACAGATGGAAAGATCCAATTTCTACTATACTAATATACTCAGTAGCACTGAGCTGGGTTCTTGAGAATCCTATTTGCCATCAGTCTACATATTTAGACTGACAGAGTAACTACAACAGTGTACAAGGGAAGAGCTATGGATGTCATCTATCTGGACTTCTGTAAGGCCTTTGAGATGATCCCCCTCGACAGTCTTCTCTCTAAATTGGAGATAGGGATTTGTTGGGTAGACTGTTCACTGGATGAAGAACTGGTCAGATGGTTGCATCGAGAGAATAGTGGTCAATGGCTCAATATCGACATTGAGACTGGTAACAAGTGGTGACCCTCAGGGGTCATACTAGGACCAGTGCTATTTCATAGCTTCATCAATTACATAGACAGTGGGATCAAGTGCACCTCAGCAAGTTTGCAGATGTTACCAAGCTGAGTGGTGTGTTTGACAATGGCTGAGAGATGGGATGCCATCAAGAGGGACCTGGATAAGCTCAAGAAATGGGCCCACGGGAAGCTCATGAGATCCAACAAGGTCAAGTGCAAGGTTCATCACTGGGCTGTGACAAAATCAGTAGGCTGTGAAATATAATGAAGCATGGGCTGACCACTAGCATTCACAACATCAGGCACACTGTGTCTGGTAAAATGCATTAATGAGAATAAGAAGCAGGAGAAATGACAGCTTCATGAAGCCATTGGCAAGAATGTTGGGGAAGCAGCCACGATGTATGGCACAGCTCTGCAACCCCAACCTTTTCACTTGGACCTTCTTTCCCACTTGCCATTGCTTTGCTCTTCCAACAGCTACCTGATCATCACAAGCACTAGACACCAGCTCACTGGTTCAGCTAATGAGATGGGCAATATGGGTTTGTGCTGCTGGACATTCTGTGTCTGTTCCACAGGAGGAAAACCATGCATGACCCAAGACCCTTGAAATACAATTTAAGAGTTTTGTATGGTGTTCTGGGCTCTGGTGAGGGGACGACTCTTATTTTTGAATAAACTGTCAAGCCTACAAGTTGACTGATTTGCTCTGTGTATGAACAAGGACTGCATGTGAGGGATGGGGGAAGGCTCTGGGAGAGGGAGGCAGGGAGGCTACGTAGAGTCCACAGGAAAACAAGTGCCTCTATGTGCAATGTCATTAACCTGGCATCAGTGGTGTTGCTTAGACCAATAACGGCTTCAAGGTTGGGGGCATGTCCTGGTCTCTTAAAAAGAATTGAAATGTTGTGTTATCTTTTCTACTTTATTATTTAAAAAGCCAGAAATGTTCATTTCTTCCACCCTGGAGGTGTCTGCAGCCTCCCTGCAGCTGATTTCTCAGTGCACTACAGGATGTGATATACCAGCTCAGGGAGAAGCTGCTTTCTCAGTGGTTCTTGACTGTTCCAAAAATAGTGGCCATAAGCCATGCACTCTCACAGGAGGCTTTTCTGCCTGTACACCATTAACTCACACACTATTTCACTAGGGCAACACAGGTTAACTTGGGAGTCTCAAAGTGCAACTTTTAAAAGCCTTCTGAAATCAAGTTTCTCCCACAGTTCCCCCACCCCACCTCAGTGTTTGTAAGGCATATGTGCTAGGTCAGCTCCCTCTGCCAGCAACCTCCACTCTTGATTTCTTCTTCCTAAGCAAGAGGCAGGAAGGGCAGATCCCTGACACTCTCTCTGAGAGGCTTTGTCTTTCATTTGCCTCTGCCCTTCAACCAAACCAGAGCTGCATGTTTTAAAAAGCCAATTTTAATACCGACGGTGAAGGCTCTACCCACCTGAAGTGAAGGTAACAGAAAATATTAAACCAAGGGGCTATTTATTTGTATCACAGTTAAATTCAGTCACTCAGGACACAGCCCCACAAACACAGATGCTTCCTATTGTAGCTAAGATTCAGAAGACTCTGTTATAATCTTTAAATTAAATGCAATATTTTATACTGGAACACAATTATCCTGTTAAATACATCCCATAAAAGAATAAGCCAACCACATGCTGTACACATCTGTTTAAACTCTCATCCATCAGTCACATCCAGGAGGCACAATGAGCTCTTTGCCAACTAATTACAGACCAAATATCACTCTGATATTACTCATCTACCAATTTTAAATAAGAAATGAACTCTGAGAAGCAACTGACACCTAAAATCAGCAAAGTCCACTGAATAAATCACTCCCAATTAATTTCTTGCTCAGCACTCCTATAGTGCCAGGGTTGAGTAGTTGGAAATTGGAAATAATTAGTGAGGAGTTTTAGGATAAAAGATTTTTTTACCTGAAATCCATTTTGTACTTCTTAACCATGGGTCTATCCAGGGAGCAGATCTTGCTACAAATGCTTTGTGAGAACTTTGATTTTTATATCATTCTAATGTGATTTTAAAGATCATTAAAGCACTCCTTTTGGGCTGCCAACAATGAAAGCCTTAATGTTAAAAGTCCCCTGGAGTCCATAGCACAGATAAGTGCTGTTGTTTTTCACTAGGCTCAGCCTCTTAAGCTACCAGCTCATATACAGAAGCTTGCTGCAGCAGCAACTTGGAAGCTAGATTTCTAGATAATGTTCTCACAGAAAAGACACAGCCCTTTCTGGGTAAAAATGCTTTAGTCACAGAAAATAAGCAGCTGTGTGCTACATGCTGTCCAAGGTATAACAAAGAATATGTGCTGATCATTTCTTAAAATCGCTTTTTCCATCTTTTATTTACCAAGAGTCCAGATAAGAAACATCCAGGTAATGCTATATATGTGCACTGCAATGATGACTGCGTGTTTTGAAAGCCATAATTAGCTTTCATATATAATTCCTGTCTTACAAAAAAACAACCCTTGAAACCTCTGTACTTGATCAATGACTCCACATCAAATTTGTCCAATTTGCAAGTAAAATCAATTGGGTCATATTCCTAACCAACAGCATATTCAGCAGAAGGAAGGAAGACAAGTTGGTTGTTTTTTATTGACTTGCAAATCACCCACCAGTAATAACAATTTTTCGGTACAAAAACTAAAATAGATTGCAATGCATTCTCCTGTAGCGTATGAATTTTCCATGGAAATTAACAGAATTAAACTTTGGGACTTGATTTACCAATTTAAAACATGTCAGTGTAGGTGGACAAATCTGTTGAGTCAGCAAAGGTATGGGTTAGGGTTTCTTTATTTGTAACTGCACTAAAAGAAACAACTGCAAATTTAATAATTGAATAAACTGTTGTCCAAATAGCAGTTCTTCATTTTAGTTAAAACACATTATGAATGCCTGAAAAATACATTCAGCTAAAATTTAAGGAAACAATTTTCACAGGTGAAGTTGTAAACTCTTACAGCTCTTGTTCTCAATAAAAATTAGATATCTGCACTGACTTATCCTGTAATTCCGTAACACATTTCACCTTGCCTTTACTATTAGACCTGGCAACCAGCACTACTCTTTCAACCTTTGTGGTTGCAAAGGAGTGCTTGATTCAGCAAGAATCCTAAATGGAAGCAACAATGCACATGCTGCAAAATGGAGAAGGTGCCTTTACTCCAGAAATGGGAGCTACATTAAGTTTCTACTCAGGCAAACAACATGGTGTAAGCACCTCTGTGATGTGCAGACAACCTGGCTCCACTGCCAGGGTTAGCCATGCTGTGTGGGCTCTGCTCTGGTCTGAGTCAGGACATCTCTGGTTACTTTCAGGTATTCTGAATGGATAAAGACCACGTACGCTGTGGACAGTGCAACAATATCATCTGCACATGTTGCCACAGTCCCAGATTTGCTTTTGACCCTGGACACCTAGACTTTGACCTCAAAAAGATGTTTTCATGTGGTTTCTTGATCAGCTCATATACATGAAATCACTTTGGATTTTGCCCTAGGAGGGAAGCACATAGGAGACAACACATCTGTCATGGTTAGAAGAAGCTTCAGGTCCCCAGCTCTTGGTCTTCAGGTGCCCACAGTGCTGGTGGTGTGGAGGATCTCTTTAAAAGCATTTCCCCTAAAGAGCTAGTGGACCTCTTCAAGACATGAATAGTTGGTGAAAGCTATGATAATTTATTGGCTGTACACACCAGTGAGGAGATCATTTAATTTGGAAAATGGCTTTGGACTGTCCTTCCCTGCCCATCCCACCAGACTCCCATAATTTATAGGTGACACTAAAGATGACAATGTCCTGGATCCTGGACTTCTGATTGACTCCAGCCCATGCTACTGTGCATCAAGAGAACTCTCATATACTTTCATTGTATGTTGTACCAGGCAATCCCCAGGAACTGGGTCTGGGAGGTCCCTAGCATCAGAGCCACACCAAGGAGAACTCTTTGTGTAACATAGTCTTCTACATGCACCTAGAGCAAAGCGCAACTGCAGGGACCTTTTCACTGCTCAGAATTGCTTTTGACATCTGTGGAAATATTCAGGGTGGACCAACACATGCCTTTTCCCAACAACTATTGCACAATAAATTTGCCATTTCTCCCTGATCATTCTTCAGGGTTATGTTCCTGAGCATTGAAAAAAAAAAAGCATTTAGATGTCTTCTAAGTGAAGAGAAATTCTTGTTGAATTTCATAAATGCAAATATCAGTGTTTCAGTAGTGAGCAATATTGCACAATGACTATCCCCCCTGTAAAGCTAAAGTAAGAAACAGTTTACAACCAGCACTAGTGCTGTCTTTCCAAAAATCATCTCACAAGTCCCAACAGAGCAGTTGTTATGACTGTATTGGAGAGATGCAGCTCATCTGGTCTGTTTGGATTATTAAATTCTCTATGTTCACAAAGCTCTGCATATGCCCCTCTCAGTAGTTTGCCCCCCATATCTACTCAAGCCAGGCCCAAAAATTAGGCAAAGGAGCACACAGATGCCTGAGAGTCCTGATGAGATCAGCACATGCTCTCACAACGTGCATAACAGCCCAACACCCTACTTGTAGATTACCAGTGTAACCACTTAAACCACAGGAAGAAAGAGGGCCAGGCTCAGCATGTTGTTTACATCTGATACAGCAGCCTCGCATTGCCACATTCACTGGGGTGGAGAGGAGGGTGAGAGACTCCAAAACGTCTGCCCTCCTTAGACTGGGAAAACCACTCTCTCATGAGGTATGTTCTTTGAGTCCCTTTGGCTGACCTGAACACAGATCTGATACATCCTGGGCAACCTCATTAACCCCTCAGCTATACAAAGGTCATCAATCTATCTTCTTTAACAAGACTAGCTCTTTTCCATTAGAGATTATGGAGGTATACATCACATGCACTAAGCTTCAGCAGAACAGAAATAAATGTAAAACCTTGAACATAAGTGCATAATGAGAAAGCGTATATTTTTCTTAATTGAGTAATAGGGCCATTAGCCTTAATAACAGCATTACTGTAGACATTAATACCTTAGGGTTTAAAATGTCTCTATACTAAATCACAAGGGTATTTTAGACTAAGATGGGCTCGCCAGACAGTAAATCTTACAACTGCTTGCACTTGTGACTGGTGCTAAGTGTTGTAACAGAGGATGAATGTGAGTGTACTAATAGCTATTGCAATACAATATTCAGAAAACAGACTACACTATACAAGGGAGTCTATAACTATTGCCTGTATCCCAAATATTTATAGGGAATATGTATGGTTTAGGGATAAAAACAATATTCCTAAAAGCTTAGAAGTGATTGCCCAAGATGAGATCTCTGGTACTGGTCATTTGGGAGTGTTTTTACTCACACTCACAAAATACTCACAAAATACAAAATACTGAAGTATTTTCCTTGGTTAATGTCCTTACTTGATGCTAGTGCTAAACCTGTATCTAGTTTCTGTTGTGCATGTGCCTATTTTTTCTACAATGCCATAAGACTTCTGAGGAGAAACCTAATTAAAAAAAAAATTTTCTTTTATCTTATCTATTAGCTACTAATTTCTAACAACATGGTCAAAGAGGAAATGAAAACGAGGCTCTGCAATGCTGCCTAGACTTCATTCATTATGGGGGAAGAAATATGACTAATACTTCAATCTCCTGTCCTATTGAATCTGATTGTTGTTACTCAGTGTCTTGCTTCTATAATATATAAGATAAGCTAATCTGTTTATCACTACTGGAGGATCATCCTTGCAATAACTCTTACACTGAAACTCATTTATATGCACAGATGTCTCAGTGTGACTTCCCAATAACTCCTGGGCTATGGCCAACATATAAATATATAAGCTTCCCTTGCTCATTCTGGCTGTCAACAAAGAAAAATGGCAGCAATGACCATTTAGAAAGAATTTGTTTTCACACATGCTATAAAGTTTGTGATCTGAGGGAAATCAGTAAAAATCTCCTTGCACTCTTTTATATTCACAGGACTAGGGTGGGATTTTTTGGTTGCTCATTTCACTTTTTTTATTGTTTCTCTGCTATTAAATCCTTCAATTCCCAGCCTGTTTCAGAGTCCCAGGTCAAGTTGGATCCTAAGCTGACAGAGAGATGACCCAAATAGATTAGAAACAGTCCCCTGAAGAAAAAACAGTTTTCTTTTTTTTCTTTTTTTTTTTAATCATAAAGTTATTTATATGCACATAGCTTCACAATGACTGCAGTAAATAAAGCATCTAAACCTCCACATGTGGTCACAAAACCATGTCATTTCAATGGCAACAGAGACCATTCACACAACTGGACTGCTGCCATAGATGGATACAAGCTCTTCAGAAAGGATGAGCAGGAGCAGTGAGGATGAGGGTTGCCTGCTGTGTGAAGGAGCAGCTCAGACACATGCAGGAGCTTCTCTACATGACGAACAACAGTCAGGTTGAGAGCTTACAGGTCCAGCTTGGAAAAGAGGTCATTAAGTGCAACACTGTGGTGGGAGTGTGTTACAGACCACCCAGTAACAGAAAGGAAGTGGACAAGCCTTATCTAAACAGCTCTGGATCAGATACCATTGTTCCCACTGGGGACTTAAACCTCCCTGATATCTGCTGGATGAGCAACATGGTGGGATGCAAACAGACCAGAAAGTTTCTAGAATGTGTCAGGGATAAATTCTTGATAGAGGTAATGTATGGGCCAGTCAGAGGTGACACATAGCTTTATCTGCTGCTCACTGCCATGAAAGGACTGGTTGGAGATGCAATGATCATTGGTATGCCTGGCTCTTGTTACCATGAGACAGCAGAGACCTGACAGGCTTTGTCCAAGGGGGATGTGAGAACCCATCAATGCCACAGCCACAGTCACAGTCATCTCTGAAAGTTTCTAGAAATTAGAATAGGTCCCTGATGACTGGAGAACAGCAAATATACCACACCTATCTAAAAGAACAATTCAGGGAGCAGGAGAACCGTCATCTTAACTTTGAACCCTGGAAAATTCATAGCACAAGTCCTCCTGGAGCAAGTCTCCTTAGAAGCCATGTCCAGGCAACTGAAAGAGAAGATGAGTGGGAACAGTCATCATGGGTTGGCCAGAGGTAAATCACATCTGACCAACCTGACTACCTTCTAGGATAAAATAAATGATCTGTGGATGAGGAGGATCAGTGTATGTCATTTACCTAAACTCCAGCAAAGCTTTCATGGCTTTCTCCCACAGTAGCCTCACACCCATTGGGAGAAGCCATGGAAACTCTCAAAGGCAGGGCTGTCATTCCAACTAACTTAGACAGGCTGGAGGAAGGAACACACAAGAACCTTATGAAACAAATTAAAAAAGTAGTCACCAAGTCCTTCCCCTTGGAGGATAAGCTGGAAACCAATGGAATGGGGAACAGCTCTGCTGAGAAGGCCTCAAAGGTCCTGGCAGATGACAAGCAAAGAGACCAACATCCTCCTGGGTTGAATGAACAGGAGCAGAGCCAGAAAATTCATGGCAGTGATCATCCCTCTTCTAGATAGTACTTGTAGATCATAACTAAAACATAGTGTCCGGTTTTGCACATACACACCCTCAGTACAAGAAAGACATTGATTAAGAAAAAGTTCCAAAAAAGTTCCCCATGAGGACAGATAAGCACTGGAACAAGTTGTCCAGAGACACTGTGCTGTCATTGTCCTTGGAGTTTTTGGAGTCTGTGGTGGATTTACCTCACTGAACACCAGGCGCACACCAAGCCACTCTGTCACTTTCCTTCTTAGCAGGACAAGGTGGGGAGGGCAGAGAAAATAAGATAGAAAAAAACTCGTAGGTCAAGATAAAGGCAGTTTAATAAAGCAAAAGAAAAGGCAACATGCAGAAGAAAAGGAAAATAAAAGCTTTATTCTCTACTTCCCATCAGCAGGCAGCATCCAGCTGTTTCCTGGGAAGTAGGGACTCAGTGTGTGTAGCAGTTGCTCTGGAAGACAAACAACATAATAGTAAAAGCCCTCCTGATACTTCTTTCTCTTAGCTTTTATAGCTGAGAAGACATCATAGAGTATGAAATACCCCTTTGGTCAGTTAATCACATGTTGTCTCTGCCATTCCTTCCTCTCCAAGGGGAGGATTCCTCACTCTTCCCCTGATACAGCCTATAGCATGGGATCCCTCCAACAGGAGACAGTCCTCCACAAACTTCTCCAATGTGAGTCCTTCCCACAGGTTACAGATCTTCACAAACTGTTCCAGTGTGGGTCCTTTCCACAGGGTGTATTCCTTCAGGAACAGACTGCTCCAGCAGCAGACCATGGGGTCGTGAGTCCTGCCAGCAAACTTACTCCAGCATGGACTCCTCTCTCCATGGGTCCACAGGTGCTGACAGGAGTTTACTCCAGCACAGGGTCAGAGACTCCTGATGCAGGTCTATCTTGCAGCCAGCTGGCACAGACTCTATCAAACACAGAGGAAGCTTCTGGCATCTTCTCACAGAAACCACCCTTGTAGCTCCTCCACTACCAAAACCTTGTCAGGCAAACCCAATACAAAGTCACAAATGGAAAAAGCCCTAAGAAACCTCACCTGACATGTGGGTGACCATGCTTTGAACAGAAGGTTGAACTCGATACTTCCCAAAGTCTCTTCCAACCTGAATAATTTTTTGAATAATGATTTGAATGAGATAGAGAACCTAAAATTATATGCATCATACAGACTAATCCACTTGGTAAAGATAAATTCATGCATATTATGATGATTTGACATAGCCCTTTTCATCCTTTTTCTTGGACTGCTCTTCTTCTGGGGAGCTGACTATGTCCTGTAGCCATGAGCCATCTCCAAACAAAAGAAAGAGAAAGAGAATCCCACCCACTGAAGATGTGCTTTATGTTTTCAATAACAGTTATATATTCAGGAGTATGTCTTCTGTGTTTTGTTGTTGCTGCTGTATTATTTTTATGCCTTTTTTCCACACTCCCTCCTCTTCCACCCCAATTGCAAATCGATCTTTGCAACTTCAACCATTTAGCCAAGCAAATTTGTTTCACATCTATAGGTTTTTCCCAGAGTTAAGGAATAAGTTGAATAGTAATACAATGGTTATTTGCCAATAAATGCGGTATTTGCCATTATGTCTGACTGTAAATGTATAATGAGCATTTCAATTATGCAACAGCTAGAATTTGAACCTTTTGTGTGTGTACATCATCATATCAATTTAATGGTCCTTAGCATACATGCTTCCAGCTTATGAGCAATACACATGCAATATATGATGCAAGGGGAGAGTTACAGTTACAGTTAAAAGTTACAGCTGGGAGATGAACCACAGCTACTCTTGCATTGAAATTCCCAGCACAAACTGTATTAGCAATATATAAGTAAGGGCCGCATAGAATATATCCTTCTGTCCTTTATTTGAATTTAATCAGCATTCCTGAGGCTGACTTAAATCATGTCACACTTATAGATTCATACTGTGAAGAAAAAAAAAAAAAAATCTAGCTTTTACATTAAAAAATAACACCTTATTTTATATTCTTCCCTGCAAGCATAAAGAAACCTTCCCGTCAATGGTTACAAAGGCTGCTGAGCTGCTCCTGCTGAAAACTGCTGGATGAACTAATGAGGACACCAGCCGGTCTCAGAGTTGCTCCTTGAAAGTCCTTGATGCAATCAATACATAGGCTCCACGTTATCTAGCAGTGGTGATGGCTACAAGCTGCATCTGTGTGAAAATAAGCAGAAAGTACAGTGTGTGTTGTTACACTGTCTCCATGGGCTCAAAGGCAGAGAGACCCTGAAGACCCATCTTCAGCTTTATTCCAAGGGCACACAATGAAAACTGTATAAATGCCACTTTTGTAATCCCACAATTAGAGACCAGCTCTGCACTGGCTGAAAACTCCTATAAATTACAGCATCCAGTAGCTCTGAGGAAGATAAACCAGGAGGGGAGCAGAGAGACATGGGGAAGACAACCCTGCAGCAGAAGCAACACAGTCATGCTGGGATGTGAAGACAGCCTTGCTATCCTTTCTGGTTATCAAGGGTTAGAACTGGGATGGCCACTCTCTGTTAACCCCTCTCCCTCTCCAAAGGGGAAGAGAAAGGGAATAAGGGGGGGGAAACAGCGATTAGAAAAGGAAAACAGAACAGCTTTGTTGAAAATAATAACAATAAAATGAAATATATGCAAATATATACAAAATCAGTATTGAACCCAATGCCCCTGATGGCAATTACATCACCATCACCAGGGATT
Organism: Megaceryle torquata; assembly: GCA_024611175.1. NCBI lineage: Eukaryota > Metazoa > Chordata > Aves > Coraciiformes > Cerylidae > Megaceryle > Megaceryle torquata. The sequence continues at coordinate 118,786 of JANIJG010007022.1, read as the reverse complement.
CTGTAGAGCAGGCACTGGGGAAATCCTAGATTGGGCCCAGTGGCAGATGGGAATCAGATTCAGGAGCTGGATTCTGGAACTGGATTCAGGAACACACAGATCGGGATCGAAGGAAGAAGAGACAGAGTCCTCCTTGGATGCTGGCCATTGTGGAAGAGGATTGACCCTCATGTTTCCTCAGCTTTATAGTGAATATGACGTATATGGGATAGAGTCCCTCTCTGGTCAGTTTAAGGTCACTTGTCCTGTCTGCTCCTCCCTGCAGGTGCAGCCTTTTACTTTCTACACCCCCAACGTGGTACACAAGATTTAGCCCTGACCTTGGTCTGCACAGGAGCAAGTATCTCAAGAGTCTTTCTGCACACCAGTCCTTGGTAGTAACTATAAACACTGAGCATCATCACTGCTAGAAGCAGACATTGTAAAATATGTCACTAACTTCAGACAGTGCAGTTAGTTAGAAGAGACTGAGCTGAAAAGTAAATCACTGAACAGAATTAGTTCTGTTCTAATTGAAAGCAGAGCACTGAATAATATTCTATGTTGGCACCACAGAGACAGACACATTGGTCCTCTTCAAGTCTTTAGAGCAGATTATTCCACATGAAAAGGTATGTTTTACTGTGTCCAGATCTATTCAGAGATAAACTTCTGTTGTGGTTAAGGGTAAACAGGCTGAGTCGGGGGACAGGTGGTAACCCTGGGACCCTGAGGAGTCAGAGGGCAGCTGTTATTCCCTCCCCATCCCCTCCACACACCATGTAACAAGGAGACAGGAAGTACTGGGGGGCAGTTTTCTTTCACAGGCTCTGGGAGCTGCGAGGGCATCTCAGCAGGGCTGGGTCTGGCTCCATGTGTGCCATCCCAGAGCAGGTTTTGTATATGGTTCTGTATCCTTCTGCCCTTAATATTCTTTTTTCCATTTTTCTCCTGTTATTCATTAAATTGTTATAGTCTTAACTTCCAATCTTGGGTGAGGCATTTTTCTTTTTCCTTACTCCCCTTTTTATGCTCCCCTGTGAGAGAGAAAGGAAGGGCCTAACAGAAAGAAATCTGTGTTTCATGTGGACTCACCTCAAATGGACACAACTCCAAATGTTCTATAAAGCCAAATATTCAGATATAAAGTCCCTGAGCCTGCCTGTACTCTGCCCTTTTGTACTCTAAGTATATTTGTTTGGTTATTCATCCTGATAAAAAGTAGATCTGAGAAAACTAGTTTCATGGGAATGGGAGTTAGCTCTCATTTGGTAACTCTTTCTCTCCCAATAGAAAGCAATAGATCCTCTGTTCAAGGAGCATGCTATTTTCTCCTCTCATACTTAGTGGCACCTGCATTGGAACTGTTTACAAGTGGATATTACTGACTCTTACCAGGTCAGCATTTAAAGTGCATTTGCCCCGAAGTGATGGCATTGGAAAAAAGAGGCAACAACATGTTCCTACTGCAAAATGCCAGTCTTTCCCATTTTAGGAGCTGAACGCTGTTATGCCATCGTTTATCTCATCAAGTGTGAGCTTAACTGCTGCTGAGTTCATTCATTCTGCACAGCACCCATTTCAAAGTCAGCTTGGAGCGGCCACCCCCTGAGTTCAGACACTCCAGGAATGAGATGATAAGTAGGCACCAGCATATCTTCAGGGAAGAGCAACTGCATGCTCATGTTAGGCTGTTAAAATTAGATAGACTTAAGGCTTTTGAAATCTCAGCTCCCTGCTTTTCTTTGCTCCACTGGTTTAGTGTAATTCTGTATCAAGTGAGCCAGGGACACTGATCTCATCACTCTTGGGTGCTGCACAGCTCTGCTCACATTCTGACCAGAGAAAACAGGATTTGGTTCAAATGTCTGTTTTTCAAAAAAAAAAAGGATTTCACAACTTTACTATTTTTTACAGAAGGCTAACATTGGTTTACATTCAATGAAAGCTCTTTAAAATTTTGCATCCTTTTCCTCCTGTCCACAGCTTACATTTTAAACATAGACTTATTGTTGCTTACCTCCTTACTCAAGTGGAGCTTGCTGATCAGTTTTCTCCTGAATCACAGCTTTTTTACTAAATACTTCTTGATTTTGTCCCCCAAAGAAACCTCTTCACAGCTGAAAGAACAAAAGGGAGAGCAAGAAACAACACCATTCCTATTTCTTCATCCACCTTCTCTTTTCACCACATTTGAGAACAAGTCAGTACGAGGCAGTGCTGCCATTCAGGTGGACCTAGGGAGGCTAGAGGAAGAGAAAACAGGAACCTGGTTAAATTCAGCAAGGACAGATACAAAGTCTTGTCCCTGGGAAGGAAGAGCCCCTGGCAATAACAGAGGCAGAGGACTGGTAGGCTGGGGACCAGCTCTGCAGAAAAGTCCCTGGGGGTCCTGGCAAGCAGCAAGCTGGGCATGGGCCAGCCATGTGTCATGTCAACAAAGAGGCCAACTGGGACATTTGAACAGCAGCAGAGCCAGAAGATCCAGGAAGGTTATTGTTCAACTCTCCTCAGCACTCATTGGACCACATGCAGGTACTGCATCCAATTTTGGGGTTATACTGGGAATACAGGGAAAACATTGACAAATTGGAGCAAATTCAGGGGAGGGTGACCAAGATGATTGGGACTGGATCGACTGACCTGTGAGGCCAGGATGAGGGAGATGGGCTTGTTCTGTCTGGAAAAAGGAAGACTTCAGGAGGCCTAAGAGCAGCCTCTTTGTTTAATGGGAGTCATGAAGGAGACAATCCAAGCTCTTCACTACAGTGCATGGCAAGAGGATGACACGCAATGGGTGTAAATTCAAGGAAGAAAAGTTCACACTGACTATAAGGAAAAACCTTCCCCATGATGACAGTCAAGTACTGCAGCAGGAGACCCTGGGAGACTGGGCAGCCTCTATTCTTCAAGATTTCCAAGACCCAACAGAATAAATCCCTGAGCAACCTGGTCTACTCTCATAGCTGACCATTCTGTGAGGGACCTCCTGAGGTTCCTTCCAGCCTCCATTATCCTGTGATGCTGTGATAAATCACATACTGTAGGTACAGGCAAGGAATACTGGAGGTGCCATATCTGACCAGAAGAATGATTTACTTAGTCCAGGATCTTTTTCCTAATATTCTCAGGCTTCTGAGGAAGATGCAAGAAGCCCTTCCAGCTACTATAACGGAATAGAGAGCACCCAGGAGAAGTTTCTTGTAAATGCTAAATACAGTGTCAAAGGACAGACTAATCAGCAGCCTTCTCCTCATGAGATCTGTGAGATAAGTGGCAGCAAAGTCATCAGGCAGACCTCTCATTAGGCCAGTGCCGTCAGCATGTGGGTTAGAGCCCCCCTGGGGTGCAGACTTTGTGGCAAGAGATAGAGCATGTAAGTCACAAGTGTGACCCAAGTCTATCCTACAGCTCTATCTGTAGTGTAATTGGGTATCAAGGCTGTGTCTACCTGCACACCTAATCTACTTGAGTCATTAATTCCTTGGGTGTTCAGAAAATACTGAGCTTATTACCTGCAGGGATGAGGCAATGGACTGGCTTGAGACAACAGTCCAACCTGGGACAAGGTGATTTATTGGCATCCTAGAGACTCCCCAGTGCCTGATACAGAACTGACCTAACAGTACATAGATAAGATACAGCAGTATACAGTAGTGATGGTGTCTGCAGGTGCAAAAATGGCCACGTAAGACAGTCTTTTGTGCATAGTTAAGATAATCCAGAGATATTTGTACATAGCTTAAGATAATCAGTAGCAAGAGATCATTATTGTGCTGTAGTGATCCCAGGGGATCATTAACCAAGTGGATGAAGGAATACAGGAATTCAGCAGAACAACAGCTTGGCGAATCTTACCCAATCCAAGTGAAGACATCATTGAAGGCACATTTACAACATCACAGTAAATTACTTACCTTTTCCACAGACTGTCCACAAGTCTGATGCATCTACTTATACTTCTGTCTATGCAGTACGTGCTCTGGTGCAGGTTTATACCCAGCTCCAGAGGTCTCAGTGCTGCTAAGCAGGCAGAGAGTGTAGGAACAGTTCAAGGGACACTTTGCACATCAGTTCTCTTCTTCTTCATGGATTAGGTATGGAAGCATGCTCATGCTGAAGCTCTGTGGTTTGTACCTTTATAAAGGACAGTGATGGCATTCTGAAGCTAAAAGTCAACAACATGGACAAAAGTACCCAGATCATAGAATCAAAGAGTCAGAAGGGACATTTAAAGATCACCTAGTCCAATCCTCCTGCCATGGGCAGGGACACCTTTCACTAGACCAGGGTGCTCAAATTGCAGTCCAACCTGACCTTGAACACTTCCAGGGATGGGACTTTCACAACCTCTCTGGGAAACCTGTGTCTCACAACCTTCATTACAGAACTCAACTTGTGAAAGCTTCTTCTGGAGCCTTCTCTGGGCCTCACAATGCAAGTCCTTCTTGTTACCTTCCAGTGTTTTAAACTACCAGTTCCCACAGTGAAACAATTACCCACTTTTTTGCACCAGGAGTTGCTGGTCCGTTATGATCCCAGTAAGAACAGAATTAGGACCAGACTAGACTAGAATAGTCTGGAATAGAATATTTCAGTTGGAAGGCACCTACAATAATCATCTAGTCCAACTGCCTGATCAATTCAGGGCTGACCAAAAGCTAAAGCGTGTTGTTAAGGGCATTATTCAAATGTTTCTTAAACACTGACAGGCTTAAGGCATTGACCACCTCTCTAGAAAGCCTGCTCCAGTGTTTGACCACCCTCTTGGTAAAGAAATGCTTTCTAATGTCCAGTGTGAACCTCCCCTGACACAACATAGAACCATTCCCACACATCCTACCACTGGACAACAGGGAGAAGAGATCAGAAGCTCCCTCTCCACTTCAAGGCTGACCCTCAGCCTCCTTTCACCAAACTAGACAAGCCCACAGCCCTTAGCCACTCCACACAGGACATGCCTTCCAGTCCTTTCACCAGCTTTCTTGCCCTCCTCTAGATCAACTCAAGGACCTAAACATCTTTTTTAAATGGTGGGGTATTCAGACTTTGTAAAGTATCATTTACAGTGTTACTTATTAGATCTAAGGCAAGAAAGAGAAAATAGTACAGATAACCTAACCTTGAGATGCTGGGAAACCTGAGCACTGAACAGCCCTCCCATCCATGCACAGCACACTCAACAGACCCCATACGTAAAAGAGATTCCCACATTTTGGTCATTATTATAGAATTTTCACACACACAAACAACTCTATTCATCATTTCTATGGTCAAATAGGAAGGATGTGTGCATGAGTAGTTCTTGCTGCACTTTTTAATAAAGGCACAGCCACATAGGTGGTATCAACTGAGAATTGTCTGCAGGATCCTCCCTTACAGTGAGTTGCCTAAGCTGGGGACTCACAGCACAGTGCAGGCCACAGCCCTCCACACCCAGGAGGGCCCCTCCAGTCACATCAGCCTGCTTTAAACATGAAGGCAAAACCTGACAGCCCTGGGACAGACTTCTTCTTCAGTCCTCTCTGCAAGTACCACTGCATGGACTGCCTATGTCAGGAGTAAAGCACCAGACTGCCAGTGGTCATTTATCTTTTATAAGCCCCTATCTCCTTTGCACCGGAACTTTTGCTTGCATGAACATTTTCTTTTTTCTCTTGTGGGGTGGAAGGATTCTTGAACTGTGCCCTCTCTGGCATGCAGAAACATGACCCTGTGCAGCTTGTAGCTCTGCTACCAGACTTCCATGAGCAAACTGCCATAAAATACTTCAGAAAGATAGTTTCATTGTCATAAATTACAAATTCATACACACTCAGCTACTGAAAATATCAAGTCCTGTTTCCACTATTTTTTTAATTGAACATTGAGAATTTTGTCTTGTAGAAACAAAGTTTTGAAACCTGTTTTACCTAAATATAGTTTTTCCAATGATAAGAAAATTAACTGTTTGAACTGACATGAAATCTGTTTGCTTTTACAGCTGTGATTTTTTGCTCTGGGTCAAGCCCTAATAATTTAATTTTCATCTTTTTCATTCAAGCTGTGTATACAAAAAACAGCTGTTTCCACAATTCTGCGCCTCAGGACAATGAGAAAGGCTTCCTTCTATAGCAGGAATTGACCAACAAATTTTCACACTCCAGTTAACACCTATCAGAGTTAAATGAAAATCGATTTCTCTCCCACTCCATTGCCTTGCCATGTTACTTTCCTATGTTTGTAGCATACAGAAGCTGTTCAAATTTTGCTGCTACTGGTGACTTATGAAATTGTTTTATGATAAAACACTTAAAATTCTGCATGCAGTGTTGTGCTCATTTGAGCTAGTAACCTTCCTGGCCTTCATATGTCCAAAGCACACATACCTGCGTCTTCAGTTGATAGAAACTGAAATAACATTAGGTCTGTTTGTCAAGCAGACAGGGATCTGCTGATGCACTGGCCTCAGAGACCAAAAGGTACCAAGACGTCCTACCTGGGAAACACTTTGGAAAGCATTTTTTGACAGAATGATGGAGAAATGGAAGTTTTTAACCAGTTTTGCCCATGCCGCATCTACTATTCAAACCTATTATCTATGCTAAACACAGGAGTCACTGAGAAAATGTTTGGCTCTAAAACAGCACTGGAGAGTTCACTGCATTCTTTTGAATTGCTCACTGTCTCATAAAGCTGCCCCCTTGCTACTCATGGTCAGACTCGCAGCTCATCTCTCTGTGGGGCTGATCTGCCCCAGGACCAGGCAGCAGCTGTCACATCCAGCCTCACAAACAATGTCCACATGACTCTTCTAGTGCCCCAGTGTGTCAAAGGCTTCCTGATGAAGGCAGGTGATAAAATGAGCCTACACAAGAAGAGGGTCTTCCTTTCCCACAAAAAAAAAATAAAAGGAGAAAGTAGAGAAGAGGGAAGCTAAAACTGGCTTAACTCTATGTTCCTTAACTCTGTGTTCCTTCCTATCACCATCCCAGTTTCAAGGAAGGAAAAAGTCATGGCTTTAAGCTAGTAAAAACTGCAGTAGGTTCTGCTTATACATCAATCATTGAATAATCTGATTCTTGGTCCTGGTGAATAAAATCCCTGTAACCCAAAAGGGAAATAGGATATTTGTTTAAGATACTGGTCCAGGTTTTAAGAGATTGCTGTTCAAACCACATAACCATCCTGGCTGTGCCTGAGCCCATACTCTCCTTGAATCCAAACTATTTCAATAGGATATTCTCTGTCAGGTGTTGTTCTCCAGCACATACTGAAATAAAAAAGCTTTAGCCTGGTCTACTAGTTAGTGAAAACCCATTCACATCCTTCCTCACCATTTAGGTGCCTGGAAGTGCCTAGGCTGATGATTGATAGCCTAGGTGATGACTGATGACCTACCCATGCAAAGCAGACACCATGGTGCTTAAGTGAGGATGCACCCTACATTTTATCTTGTCCTCCAGGTTTTTCTGAGGACAAATGGAATTGTTCACCTTTTCTGCCTGTGTCTGCTGTCTGTAAATGTAGTCTTTAGCTCCTTTAGGGAGAAAGTTGGCAGACAGAAGGGAAATATCCAATGCACTGCCAGCTGGGTACAATTCTGCTTTAGGACTTAGATTCCTAGACCAAGATTAACCTTTTCCTGAGCAAGTGTCTTGTCCAGCTACAGGGGGAGATAATTTCAGATGAAACTTCTCCAATGCAAACAAATAATAACAAAATATATCAGGAACATAGAATCATAGAATGCCTCGGGTTGGAAGGGACCTCTGAAGTTCACTTAGTCCAACCCTCCCTACAGTAAGCAGGGACATCCTCAACTAGATCAGGTCGCTCAGAGACTCATCAAGCCTGACCTTGAATGTCTCTAGGGATGGGGCCTTCACCACTTCCCTGGGCAACCTGTTTCACTGTTCCACCACCCTCATAGTAAAGAACTTCTTTCTAACTTCCAATCTAAGTCTACCCTTCTCTAGTTCAAAATCACTGCCCCTCATCCTATTGGTTCATGCCCTTGTAAACAGTCCCTCCCCAGTTTTCCTGTAGGCCTCCTGCAGGTACTGGAAGGATGCTATGAGGTTTCCCCAGAGCCTTCTCTTCTCCAGGCTGAACAACCTCTGAACTCCCTAAGCCTGTCCTCACAGGAGAGGTGCTCC
>JANIJG010007022.1:81697-110569 GCA_024611175.1 Megaceryle torquata | reverse complement strand
CAGGTTGCCCAGGGAGGTGGTGGAGGCCCCATCCCTGGAGACATTCAAGGTGGGGCTTGACAGAGCTCTGAGCAACCAGCTCTAGTTGAGGATGTCCCTGCTGTCAGCAGGGGGGGTTGGACTAGATGACCTCTAGAGGTCCCTTCCAACCCAAACATTTCTGTTTCTAAAGTTATGATTTTTGTCCTTCTAAGGGTGAACACCACAAATAAGTAATGCAGAATAGTGTAACAGGTTTGTGGTACATAAATAGTGTGTTGTCTTTCTCGTGATTGGAAAACCTGGCAACGGCACTGAGCCCAGATTTACCATGTCAAAGATGAAACCCTTCCCTTACTTTGCATAACAGCCTCTTCTGTATCCAATGCTGCCTTATTCTCTTTGGTATGCTGAGCTGTGGGCAAAGGTTTGTATCTTCACTGCCACCTATCCTGAGGGGTTGCTGTTCACAGCCAGATAGCTTGATGTTCTCTCTTTCACCCTGCTGCTACTGTTTTTCAATGTATTGGCATTTTCTGCTGTGTATTTGCTGCCAGCCTTGCAGCACAGCAAGTGAATTTGGTATCAGCATAGTACAGGAAGGAACTGTATTAGATTCAACTTTGCTTAATGGTGCAAGTCCCACTGGGTTTAGAGCAGTGATGGGTAGGTGAGGAAGAAAGATTTGATTTTAATGAGAGATGACTTGGCACCAGCATCTAACAGGTGCAGTATGAGAATCCAGGAATGAAAGAGTTAATTCATATTGTGTTAACAGAGATAGCTGTGACAGAGCATATGCTGAATGTGCATTCCATTTTCATTGTTTTTGTTCTTATTTACCGTGACAAATACTATATTTGCTTTTAGCTTTGAGCGCTTCATAAACCTGGAGCTGATGATGAATATGCAGTTTATACTCCAAAGGCACTGGAATCAGTGCAAGAAGGCACAGCTTGGTGTGGTTCACAGCACACTGTGACCTCCACTGTGATTATTCATCAGTCAGGCTTTCAGGGCCACATCTACCATCCTAGAGATAGAACTTGCTTACTCCTTTCTCTTTTTCCCTGATAAATGTGCTATCTGAACCTGTGGGATACACACTGTAGATGTGTGACTTCTGTCAAAGGATGCTGAATTCTGTTTGCTCTGAATTAAGTTTTAAAAGGGTTTGGTATAATCCTCAGTGGGTTCTTAAATTGAGTTGTAGTGTTTTGTTACACATGGCCTGGTGTGGAAACTTATCTGTGCTTAACAAGATCTCATCAATCTCCTGGAGAGCAAGACTGGCAATTTTGGGAGAAGTGGTTTGGTTATAACTCTAGAAATCATGAGTGGAGTTGTGGGGTGTGTGGGGGGGTTGCCTTATCAGCATGTGGTGTTCTGATAGAAAGCAATTTACTCAGAGGAAAGGAATTGTTTTGAAAGAATGGAAAGAGATTTGGGACTTTGAAGAGGCTATTCGTTAATTTTGCTTTAGAGCAGTCTGCCTTGCAACCTTGTAGTTGCCCAAGTCAGTGTTGTACATGAACAGAGGAAAAGAGATGTTCTTAAATTCCTTTGGGTTTCTTATGAAAATAATAGGGATAAACACGCAACCATACTGAAGCAAGTTTTTTCTGCTCAGGAAGGCACCCTGGTTCCAAGCATTAAAAACCATCAATAATTTTGTTGAGATGATCAAATTTGCAGCTTTTCTAGTATAAGTGATTGGAAATAAGCAACAGCATCCTATTGACCTATCAGCAGAAACATGACTATCGTGCAGAGCTGTTTCTTAGCCAACTCCCTAGGGCTCTTCTAAAGAGAATGAAAAGTGAGAGGAGGTTTCATGATTATAGCTCTTGCCACTCTTATGCAAAACTGTAATCCTTAAGCACTAGAGCCTAGGATACTGAACTTGTCTTTCTGGCAGGTGGAGGGGTATTTTGTCTTTGGAGAAGGTTACTGAAAGATAAGTCATGTGTTACCTTGTGCTTGAACCAATACAGTGGCTTGCTGGCAGTGAAAGCATCACTGAGCAAGATGTGGGTAGCTATGTGTAATTTCCCTTGGTGTAGTAAATCAAATATTTTCATTACTCAGAGATAGACAGGAGAGACACTAGTGAATCTGCTCTACTTGAGTCCATGTTTCCAAACTGCTCATGTCTTACTAACAGGATTTCTCTGTGGGAGGGTTGGTATGTGTGCTGGAGGGCTGTTTGAATCTGTTTTTTTCTTATGATTTCTGAGCAGAATCCAAAAAAGAGTTGCAATCCCACGAGCTAAAAACTCCACTACATGGTCAGAGAGGACCACATGGACCATGACTGGACCCAAACACACTAGTGGAACTGCTCTGTTCATCAAAACTTGCTTCATGGCTGTATGGATTCATCCTTCCTGCCAGCCTTAGAGTCTGCTGTGGTTATGAACACTGCTTGTGCCTTGAGAGAAACATGATGAGTGGAGATGCTGAATTTTTCTGGTACTGAGCAGGGTAGAGAAATGCTGGTACACCAGGGAGGGAGGTTGTACTGATGCTCTCTATATGACGTACCTCATTTAGGACTAAGAAGAATTTAAGACTTAAGGGTTGTCACCCAGACACTTACAAAAACTGCTTGAATTCTCCTTAAATGAAGACAAAAAGTGCTTATTAAAAAAGTCTTAAATACTTATTTTTCTGTATTTTTGTTTTCAGGATGAATAAGAGATACTTACAGAAAGCAACAAAAGGAAAACTGCTAATAATAATATTTGTTGTAACGCTGTGGGGGAAATTAGCTTCTGGGGCAAATCATCATAAAGGTAAGAAAATCTATTATGTTCTATTATACTGTTATATCTGTGGCCTCTGTCAGCAAATTCAGAAGTGTCCAATCTATGCAACCTTTTTTTCCTTATGCCTATTAGTGTCTTCTGATATTGGTCTATTAATCAGTACCAAAGGAGAGTTTTCAGTGGATACACTTTAATTAATTTGTTGAGAATTTAAGTATTTGAGTCTCCTTTTGATAATTCTCTGATTTTAGGTAATTTTGTAATAATGGTGCAGTTGAAAAAAGATGGTAAAAAAAAAGATGGTAAAGTAAAAAAAATCAAATGATTGCTGCTTGTCTCATAAAAACAGATGTATCAGGTAGCACATATGTATACTACAAAAGAATGGAATGAACCTTAGAAAGAAATAATTTTAGTAACATTTATGCTGCTGCTGTGTGCAGTTATCTGTCAAGGCTAACTTCATAGATAATGTTTGCTCAGTATGATTGTTTTGTCACCAAAAAAAAAATCACTGATTTGCAGTGTTGTCTGTTTTCTATGCTTAGTTCCTAACACAGACCAAGAACTTTATTAGCTTGTGACAATGTGAGATTTGTTTCCTCTTGATCATTCCAGCCCTTAAAATGTATATGTACCATCAGAAGCTGTGATGGTTTATAGAGGCTTGTAAAAAGGTCTTTTTTGTGTGTGTTTCTGTAAACCTCTAATGCAGGGAACAAGCTGTCCAGATTCATGTACCAATATCTTCTTATTTGCTAATATAACTTGAAATGTGATCTGCAGTATAATACAATTTTGAAGTCCATTTCTCATCTTCATATAGTGTCTGTGGGCTGTTAATCTGATTATTCAATATCAGAGTAACAACTTGGATAAAGTAAGGGTGGGACACAAGCATTACTGAGAGAAAATGAGTTAAATACTGGGGAAGGATTCCATTAACACCAGTCAACTCATCTCCCTCTGTTCATGTAAAAGAAAAAAAAAATAAATTATGTTCCCTCTGGTGATAGGATTTCATGAGCAGGTATTTTATATATCTAGCTGCTAGATATTTTTCTGCTCTGTGAAGATACCTTTCTTCAAAATATGTTAAGGACTTCAGGATGCATAGACACTTTCTGCAACGTCTTTTGTGAGTTGCAGTTTGGCTGCAGACAAAACAGAATCTGATGTGGTCCTGCAGGCTACCAAAGACGGGCATCATTCCAGACAGGAACTGTGCTGACACTCTTTGCTCAGCCTTTGTTCCCTCTCTGAACAAGAATATGGATTTGTGCTGTGGCTTGCCTGTTTAGTTGTCTACTGGAAAAGAGCCAAGATATCCTAGCCTGGATTCAGAATTCTTTTGTCTTTCATTATCTTTCTTAAAAAAAATAATTAAAAAAAAAAAAGCCCATCTCCAGATCATTCTGATTTCATCCATAAAAGCTGGTGAAGCTGTGATTACCTCAGTCCAATTCAAACTTTACCAAGGTGTGCTTGCTACTGTTTTTGAAAAAAAGATGAGTAAAATCTGTCACCAGGTATTTAAAGGAAACAAATTGTAATCCTAAGGACTATTTGGGGAATTAGGGCTTCATAATTGAGAATGAAGTGATCCAATTTTAGATTTCCAGATATATTTATACAAGGGAAACCCAAGCAGAGCTATACCATTAATTATGGGGACAGTACTCAGCATTTGAACCCCAGCCTTAGAGAATAACTTGAGAAGTTTTGAATTTGATGGTTTTAGATTTTAAAATATGCACATGAGCCCCCTGAAAAATCAGGTTTATTAGCTGCAGGGACTTCTTTACATTCCTGCAAGTTAACAAAAAGCTTTGGTTCTTTTTAAGCTGTAACTTTTCACCCCTTTAGCAATATGTATAAAGTCTTGCAGGGAACAATAATAAGAAGCATGACTTGAGTGTTTAATTTAGAAAAGCAACTATTGTACGTGTTCAGATTCTTTTGGAAATAAAAAAAAATATTCAGAAGTATTTTGGCTTGGGGGTTTAGTAGATGTGCAAATCATCTGCATTCACTGTATACAGGGGCTTATTTTAAAAAGCACAAATCAGAGATACACAGCTCAGCTACCATGGATTTCCAAATAAACTCGAAGTTTAACTTCCCATTATGTAAACAAAATTTTCCCTCTAACAGCAGAAATGGAGCTAAGGTGAAGTCAAGGAAAATCTGACACTGTTCACCTTTGTAAGGAGTTTCCAAATAGTGAGAAATATGTGAGTTTCTTCAGCGATAATTATCCCTAGCATCATTACTCTTCATTTATACAAGTCCTTACTAACATATTGACAGAAGAAACCCTAATGACTTTGAAGGAGCCCTTAAAATTTCAAAGATCGATAATCTACATTTAAAAAAAATCTTTCCTATTGACTTAGTCATATTATGCATCAGTTGCACCAGCTCTTGAACCCATCTCTTTTTATGAAGGCTATTGTAAAAGGAAAGGCAAAGGAAAAGCAGGAAACATCATCAATATGTGAAAAATTGTTTAATGGGCATTCTGGTCTCCAGGCAGCCTTCAGTAGGGACATAAACAGCTGACTTTTGACCGGCTGTCCCTAGGCTTGTGCTTATTTTCAGGGATACACGGTGCAAACAGGAAATCCCAAGTCAGCAGCAAAAATACAGAGACTGAGGCAGGGCATGGGGAACAATGCCCTAAGGTCCAGTTGAGCAGCCACTAGTGTTACAAACTGAATTTCAGATTACAGCTTTTCAGTGTCAGGTGTATGGGTGCCAAGTACATCCTTCTTTTTATTGAGGAGACTGGTTTGAAGACCTGCCTGCTCCCTTGGCTGATCTTGGTTTCATCAGTCTGGACAGAAACTCCAAGAATTAAATTAGATAAGCACTCATAGTGTTTAAAACAAAACACAAAGATCACTTTTTTTTTTTTTTTGCTGCACAGTATTATGAGTTTTCCTGTGTAGCTCCTGGGTGTCCACATACTTACAGTCCATTTTTCCTGCCTTCTGAAAAGAAACAAGATCTCTGCTTTGGCTTTGTTTGCTGGGGGCCCTCATACTGTAGTGGTCTGTGCCTTATCTGAGCACATGTGTATATGTGAATCAGCCCACAGTACCAGATCCATTTATGCTGCAGTAGCTATGTATGAGAAGACAAGTAAAGAGTGGCATATCAATCTCCTAAAGGATGTTGTCAAGGTTATGAGTCTAAAAACTGATATACCTTGAGGGTGGCTGAAAGAAATCCATACGGTTATTTTATTAGAAGACTGATCCTGATCCTCCCACTTACTTCTAGCCCTTGGAAAACAAATAAACCTGTGCAAACATATAGTGTTCACTGACAGATATGGCAGGCAGGCATCAGTTCAGCATCACTGCCTGTTTGCTATTTCTGTCATAGGGAACATGAATTGATTTGGTGAGCGTTGTATCACAGCCCATGTTTACGGTTGCAAGTGTTGCACTGATTCTTCTGAGAAAGAAATATACTGATAGCCCTTTACAAGCCCTTTGTAGAGAAGACTACTGTGAGGCATGGTTTCTTCCTTAAAACTAAAAAGTCTATAAAAAATTCAGGTTTCTTTGAGCTTTTTTTGTGGTTACTAAGAACTTCTACATTAATAACACACTAAGGTAATCTAAATATATTAAGGGTGCTTTTGATTCTGAGCATAGTTTAATATTCCTCAAAATACAAACCAATAAACTTTATCTTAAAATTTTAATCCATGGATAAATAAAAAGCTACTTAAAAATATGTCTAATCATGAATGTTTTCATGATGGAGATAATTTGTTATGGAACCAGAAAACACTCTAGGTAAATAAATAAATATGTTTGTATTTACTACAGGAAAAGGCAAGAAACAATTCTATGATTCTATGACAATTTATTTTCATTAAAAAAAAACTCTCTCGGAAGCTGAACTTATTCATTTCATGCTTATCATATAGTTAAAACAAACTAAACCCTTTATCCTTTGTGATGCAGAATCACTGCAACTACTTGTCTGTGAATTGGCACTAAATTAGAAATCTGAGGGAATGTCTTGCTATTCACAAGAAAATGAATCTTGGTTTCTCTTTGCTGAGGCGTAGCTGTTCTGAAGCCCAGCTGAATGAAGGAGCTACTGAGCCTCTAAAGCTGCCAGTTAAGTTACCCTCCCTGGATAACTCTTGCTCAGCTGCCTTGCCAGGACAGAAACACTGCTGGCACCAGTGTTGTGATGCAGGATATAGCCTGTGCCCACACATGAGTTTGAGAATAAATATGACTATGACAAGCAAGAAATCCTGTGGTAGAGGTGGCACACTTTCAGGTGGTACTGATGTGCTTATGTCCTTATGTCCATGGCTGGCCTTTCATTAGCGGTCATCTTCTTTTCTGTTCATCAGGTGTTTTTCCTTTTATTTTGTGAGATGACTATAAATAAAATGTGCAGGACAGTCCTGAAAAGCCCAAGGAACTGTTTTAAAATTTTAAGTCTTTGCAGAACTGAGTTAGAAAATCAGCTTAATTGTAATAATTGTCCCTGAGTATCTCTTTTTTTTTTTTTTTTTTTTTTTTTTTTGGTAAAACTGGGTAAATTTTTTTTTGCTTTGGAAAAACTTTTAAGTCTTTTTTTTTAATTTTTTTTGTTTTTTTTTGGGAAAATGAACCAAACAGTGGCAAGCCCCGAACAGGGCTCCATATAGTCTAACGTCCTATATGTATCTCTGAGAATGTAAACTTCTTTTAGGGAAAGAAATCTCATAGTAATGAGAATGAGTCGAAGGATTTGTAGCCTTTGTAGACAGATGGGGTGGTGGAAGTTTGTTCTCTTGGCTTCTTAGCATTCAGCTGGGCTCTCTTAGCAAATGCAGTAATGCCAACACTGCACTGAATCATCATGTGACAGGCTCCTGGCTCTGCCTGACCCCCGGGCTGTGGAAATGATTTGTTCTGAGGAGAGATAATATAGCACTTTGTAAAAAGTTATGGTAATGGCCTGTGTGCATTGCCTCAATGCCCTCATGCCTGTTTCTTGCAGAAGGGGTGAAATTCACTGGTGAGTTAGGACAGCTGTTTAGATGTCTTAATAGGTGATTTATGTTCTATCTGCAGTTCTATCACATCACTAGGGCAGTGCAAGGGACCTGAGACATGCTGGTGATTCTTCTGCAATACTTCCCAAGCTCTTAGTATTGTGAATTGTGCCTTAAAGATACCATTGATCCTCTGAGCTTTGCAATAGATATGCTCCTACCCAAACTTTCTCCTTTCAGTTACGCACTGACTGATACTCATTTAGTCACCTGTATGTAGCTCTACTGTGATAACATGTGACTCCATGATCAGGTGTCAGTTTATAAAGTCCAGCACTGGCTTGCACTCCCTCTACTCCCAGGACAAAACCTTCTTATCAGAAGTACTGTATATTTTCAATGTAGGTAAATGTACCTTGAAGTTTACTAAAGATGATGTCTAAGTGGAGATACTTCTGAGCACTGATTAGTTCTTTTTATTTGACTTCCTGAGTGGCTGTTTGCTATATGTTTAAATCTGAACCAGCAGAACAGAAGACATTGGTTTTTTTGTGCTGACTGCTTGCTATAGACCAAATGAAACTGTCTTGAGTGGGCTGTGGGAAAGCCTCTGGACCACATGGGTGGTCAGATAGAAAAGGATAGCAACTAGCCCACAGCAGGTGCAAAGACTGGGGACAACTAAGAAAACTGGTGAA
Organism: Megaceryle torquata; assembly: GCA_024611175.1. Classification (NCBI taxonomy): domain Eukaryota; kingdom Metazoa; phylum Chordata; class Aves; order Coraciiformes; family Cerylidae; genus Megaceryle; species Megaceryle torquata. Next base: position 102,110 of record JANIJG010007022.1, on the reverse strand, counting down.
GAGACAAACATCTGGCCTTTTGAGGTGAAGAAAAGAAAGGGACTGAAGGAGCCAGATGTGATTGTGCTGAGGTGTTCTGGTCTGAAGGTAGAATTGGAAAGAGGAATCCATTCCATCAAGGCCAGATTTGTTTATAAGCTCTTATATTTCTGTTCAGCTTTACTCAGCGCCACTGAGTTTTCTCTGTTAGAAAACATGATCTACAAGGTGATCTACAAGGTCCTTTTCAACCACAATTATTCTGTGATTCTGTGTTTGTGTCTAGTTTATAATAATGACTTTGAATTATTAGTCCTGCTGAAGTTTTAGGGTACTCTGTATGAAAAGGTCCACCAGAGACCTATGATTGACTGTGGTCTCATTGTGTTTTGTATGAAAAATCATACCAAAAGTTCATGAATGTAATATCACTGGAGCATTGCAAAAGATACGTAACCAGTTCTACTACTGGGAATCATACTGGAGGTTACAGTTATTCAGAAGAACTGGTAAAGGACTATGTTTTACTCTGGTGTCTTGTTATTGCATTAACACTGTGCAGGTTACTAACAACAGTGTTCACAAGTTTGGGTAAATATCTGCAAGTCATTGCAGCTAAATCATGGTGTCTAGTTTACTTTATTCAGGAAAATTAGAGTCTTGATTATCATTTTGGTGTTTGAGATCTACATTCCTAGTGTTTAGAATCTCGCTATCTAGATAAAAATAGCCCAAACTGGTTAGGGCTGGCAGATGTCAGTGTGGTCTGTCAAAATATTAGATGGAGGCATCCACTTGTTTGCTGTTGATTTGTCAGTCCTGCTTCAACAAGCTCTTTTGTCATATTTGCTGAATGTCTCAAACATGGATAATCTTATCATTTGTGGAAGTTTGTCCCAGCAATAGATTCCCTTAAATGAGAACAATTTGTGTGCAGCTTTCACTAACTTAATTTTGAGTGTAATTGATGTTTAAATATAGAAACAAAGAAAGATGATAGCTATTTTAGCAGACATGGGGAAGAAAGATATTAGATATTCTTATCTAGCTTGAGCATTAATTGAAAGTTTCAGTCATATCAGGATCAGAACCTGATGCCAAAATTGCCATTTGCTTGAAGATAAAATAGAAGAGTCAGTCAAACACTTTCATATTGGTATCTGTCACTGTAATCTAAAATGTTAATGCAATATCTGCTCAGTAGATAACATTTCTTGGCCTTCTGCCAGGTCATAAAGGAAAATATTTTCTGATTGCTAAGATGCCAATTGTTCTAAGGGTTGCAGACCTATGGATGCAGAAATTATGGCAACAGCAGAGTTATGCCTATTTCTTCTCTGCTCTGCCAACTCCATCACAGCAAATGTCTGCCTTCATTTTTGCACAAACTCCCACTGCCAGCTTGGTGATGAAACTTGACTGTCCTTAAGGCAGCTGTGGAGAGAGAAGTTAGAGACATCATGCATTTTCCTTTATACTGATCACTTTAAGAATAGTTATGTTTATATTTGTTGAGTATTATGGTTTCTTGATGTTTTTCTAAAACAAGTAAAAGGGAAGTTCTTAACAGTTCTTTATTATTATTTTGGGCCTGAACTTGTAATCCCAAAGTGACTACAAAATTTTAATGGTAAATATCAGAATGAGTTTACACAAATAAAACCTTCTGAGTAAATGCCATTTTCTGTCTATTTATATAAATGCTTAATGCTAATAGCAAGACCCTGCTGAGTTACTCCAAAAGTGGGAATCCTTATGTGCAAAAAAGCTCTGAATGTGCCTTCTGGTTGAAGTTTAAAGCCTCAGAATTTGACACGCATTGTAGAAAACCTGTCCCTGGGTCTTCTGACAGCTTTAGAACTCAGGTGGTAGGATTATCTTGAGGTATATTGGAAGGTCATGATTAGTACAGAGTTTATGTCCAAGACCCTGAAACCAGCTTTCTTTTGCAGAGAAACCAAGCAGATTTTTCTCCACTAGTATAACAACTTTTCTTTTTTCCTGTCTTTTTCCTCAGAGAAATGCTCATAAAATGTTATTAATTTCTGGGACTATCAAACAAGAATATAATTAAAAAGAAAATCTGAATAGTTTACAGTTTCCCTTACATTATGTTTTCTCCAGATTTAACACGTTAAGGTTGTGTTGTTTTTATAGGTCAAATATAATGAATCAATATGACATTATAATTAAAGTCCGATCCTTAAGAGTATCCAGATATGTAAAATTAATGTAATGACAGGATAAGGACAAACTCTATCTTCAAAGTGTAGATCTGGTTTCAGGTATGGAGGTCACATAACCCAGGGCTGGTCTTAGGGTCTTCTGCATTGTCCCCTCAGGTTTTCAAATATACATTCCATGCATCCAACAGAGATTCCATACATGCAGTGATGACTGCGCCATATGTGTGCTGGTATCTACTGTAGACACTGTTATCTGACTCAGGAAATTTCACATATGCAGACTGGGAGGTTTGTGCCTGGAAAATCGCATCCCATGGGGAGATTATTTCTATAGCATTCAGGGGATATGTTAATCTAACTTTGATCTGCATTAATTTTCTACTGATGGTGTCTAAAGACCACACCCTTCTATCTTGCCTCTCTTCACTGAATTTACTCCATAGCACTGTTAAGTAATTGCTTGCATAATGTCATATTTTAGAACAGCTGTTCTTCAGTCATACAATTGCCAAGGAAATGTTCAGAAACAGCTATTCTGGGGAACAGCAGGAGAAAAATCCTTCATGTGTTTTGGACTGTAAAGTTTCTTTCTGAACAAAAATTTTTAGTTCTGTTCTTTGCAGGAATGAGAGTGATTTACCATTTTAAAGCTCACTGGGGCAGTCTTCCACTGTAGTAGACATTTGTAAAAGAATCTCATCCTTTCAGAAGATCGGAGAATTGTTCAGAGCCCAATCTGCCCAGACCAAGAGCTCCAAAGCAGCAAAGCCTGTTTATATATGCATGTATATTTACATGCATATGCATGCAGTGATATGAGAAACTTGAGTGAAAGAGCAAAATGCAAGGTCATCACTGATGAAATAGCTTACCTGCACCATTTTAGTGTTTTTAAAAGCTTATCATTTATTTATGGGAGCTTCACAAAATAGTAGGCACTTTTCAAACATAACTGAAAACTCAGGGAATTTTCCACAGCTACCAGATTTAGACATCTCTTTAGGTGCTCTAAAACACCTTCTGAGCTTATTCCTTTCACAAAGTAGGAAGTAAAGCTTTCAGTGTAGGTGTGAATACTTCCCTGAATTCATAAACCAAAAAGTTTGCAACCTGTTGGAAACCTTCTGGAACTTTTAGAAAGTCTTTTAGGAGGAGGACTCATTTTGGATATTGTTTTTCCTGCCCAATAATTATTTTTCTGTATCAGCATTATAACATCCAAATAAAATTATAACAGTCTTATTTTATTCCTGCTGTTCAAATGCAGTCTCATGTTGCAGTTCAGAAGCCAACAAAATTTGGTCTGTGACAGATTCATTTATATCTGCATACCATTCTGCAAATGTCATTCTGTTGTGTTAAAAAGGCTTTGTTATAAAACCTGGATTTGACATTTGCTCCATTTCTCCTTGTTGAGCTAAACTACACGAAAGTCAGGAAGAAATTTGCAGAGGAAAGTTTGATCTTCCCATTAAAGTGTGAAAGTACCATTTAACTGTGACCAAGAAAACCCCACTTCTCCACATAGATGGGAGCAAAACCACGGCATACTTATTGAAGAATGGAGGTTGGCTTAGAGGTTTAGATAACAGAAAGCTGGAAAATCAAAAAAGAGCAGTATGCTTTGTGCAGCTCACTTTTACCAGACTGAGCAAGAATTCTGTCTGTAGTGATGAGGATGCTGAGGCAGGATCTGCCAAGTCTGTCTTGTTCTTTTTTCCCCATAGATTTGTACAACTCTTGTACTCAAATTGTTCTCAAGTAAATGCAGTAGACTTAGAATTCTTTTTGCAAAATACTTCTGGCTTCAATATTAAGTGTCCTTGAATGGCTGAAGTATTAAGCTGAATGTGCAAGTTATTCTGGTTGAATGCAGAGCTGTGGAAAGGATATGCCAAAGAAAAGTGTTCTGTTAAGACCAACAGAAATCTTGGGTGCATTGTATTTTTAAGTGCAAATTATTAAAATTGCTTCAGCTTAGTCTGTGCTCCAGGACTCAAGGGGACCCAGGGACTGTAGGAGCCTGGCTGAGTAACTGGGAAGGCCAGAATCTGAACCCAAGACAATGTATGTGTCTGATGAGAGGGGAGTAAGGATGAAGAAGTTAAGCCTGTAATTCCATCTCAGTGAAAAGAAACATCATAGAAAAGACTGAAATAATGATTAGATTCCTTCAGTGAACTGGAAGACTAATGAAAACCAAAGTTGTTTCTAAAAGATGACAGATAGCAAGAAAGTATTCTATCTATGAACAACAAAATGAAAATACTTCTTAAGTAAAATACTTATTTAAAACTTTGCTCGGTTTTGTTATGTTATGTAAATTTACTACTGATAGAAAAAAAAAAAGATTACCGATGCTAAACTTTCATCTAAGATGCATTGGCATGTGTCAGATTAACTGTGGAAATTTTGTGAAATGGAACCCAGAAGGTGTGCTAACTGCTAGACACCGCAGAGTGGAAAGTAAATATATTTCCAGTGAGTGAATATTGAGAAAACAAGCATCTGGAAGAAATGGGAATTTTGGTTTCTTAATTGCATCATTCACCCCAGAACATCTGCCAGAGATATTAAGAGCAAATATAACTGTATCTGAGAGAAGATATAAGTTTAAATAAGGAAGGAGGAAGAGTAATATTGTACCATCTTGTAACACTGCTGCATGCTGTGCATATGAATGCTGTGTAAATCTCTCTTCTCCTTGTAGTTTTACTTCAAAAAACACTGTAGGAGAATAAAAATGCTGTTTCCATGCCGATGTTTACCTTTTCAGAACATGGCAAAATTCAGAAAATCTCATTTATGATAAGTAAATAATGCATATTTTCACATATTTTGTCCCTCATCATAACAATACATAGTATACTAGAAGGCTGAATTGCAGAACACAAAGGGCGTCCTGCAGAGGTTATGCCCTGGAAACACTTGAGAAAACAATTAACCTTTCATCCTACTTATGTCACCTCTGTTCATTGTATAGTTTAGATGAGCGCAAAGGCTTCTTTACTCTTTGCTCTCACACCATCCCTGGACACTGCTTTTTGGGGACTGTGAGAATGAAGTGGAATAAGGTCCTCTGCCTACTGTTAGGGAAGAAGATCAGGTGGGATGGGATCTAAACATCTAAAAGTGGGGAATTAGAAGGATCCCTATTACACCAGTGCAAGGACAGTGCTCACCAGTCTTACACATTTTTTGTCTTTTTATTTTTTGCCCTGCATCATTAGATGCATTTTCTAGTAAACAATTTAAAGACACTATATTTTCTCACCCTCCTTCTGTCACAACATTACTGTCATGACATTTTTCTGGGTTTACTCTGACAAACAGCTTATATAGAAGAAAATGACTGAAGAAAAGAGCTTAGCCACCAGAGAGGGGGTTAGGCATATTGTACTTCACAAATTTGAAGTAAAACATATATGTTAGAGAAAAATAAATAATTTTTAAACTGGTGTAAATTTAAATTATCATTTGAAAAATAAATTCCAGAAAGACCACTGCATATTTTTGCCTGTAAAAACACCATGGTCTAGAACAGCTCCTCTTTGTAGAGATATCAAAAAAATGTTCAACTATTTTTTCACATTTTTTAAAAAATTATTTTGGACTAAGACCTCCATTAATATATTATCAGCATTTTATGTTCATGTTATAAGCATTTAGTACTTGAGTTTGTTGTTGGTTTTTTTGTTTTGTTTTGTTTTTCTTTGTTTGTTTTTGGGGGTGGTCCTTGGTTTTGTTTTTTGTTTTTACTGAAAGTCAGGGCAAAACTACATTGGTCTGAATGACATATAGAAATCATACTGTTACTTTTTGCAGTTTATGTGGTTTATTTCATCACAGGCATCACTTTACCCTCATTATTTTTTCATCTTTCTGAAATAAACAATGCTAGTCTGTTGGGTACTATTGATAGTAAATACTGAAAGTACTGTTAAAAATAATGAATTTGCTGAAGAAACCACCTTCTTTTTCTTCTTGCTTCTATTTTCAAATATAATTCAGTCTGATGAGCATTTTTTAACATTTTTATACCGTACATCCTGTGAAGAACTCACATTTAAAACCATCACACTAACCAGTTGAGTAAGGGAAAAAGAAGTGTCAGAAGTCCCACTTGCCAGACTGATTTTGGCTGTCAGAAAAGCTCTCCTAAAAATCTGTTCTATTGTCCGAACATATCTGTAGGAATAATTATTAACTCATTTGCTTTTTTGCTGGGTGCTAGGAATACAACAGTCTACACTTAGGCAGCATTAAGACCCACAGTGAAAATATGAGAAAATGCCAAATTGTAACTTATCCTAATAGAGCTGTTGAAGGAGAGGAGTGTTAAATGATAAAATGTCACTCCATTTTTCATAAGAATGATCGCTAGGGTGTAACATTTTCAGTAGTATTTAAGGAAGTTTTTATGTTTGTCATTTATTTTGTACTTCATTTATTTTATGGAAAAATCTCCTAGGTTCATGCATAGCAAAAATTAATATTTAAGAGGGAGACAGAAGGGACACATGAGATTTCTTTCTTCCAGACAATCTGGAGAAAACATTGGAAATGTTATTTTACAGCTATATAGTGGGATTTAAAAGCTTCAGACTATTTCACTGTGTCTTTTTTAAAGTGGAAACAATGAGGAATTAAATCGGTGGTGTCTTTTAAATCTAGGAGGCCTGTCTGAGTCCTAAGTTTCAATTTCTTTATATTTTTTCCTCTGAAGGAGAAAGTTCACTGTTTAAAGAGAGCTTTGAAAATCAGTCTAGATATGCTTCTAATGTAGCCAGTAACATTTTAAAAGCTGCTGAAATAATAGCTAGGGGAGTATGTTCCTCAAATGGCCTTTTGTGTCTTCCTCTGACTTCAGTGCTAAATTTGGACCTGAAAGTGACTCCTCTGCTGAGTCCTGGCAAATGTCTGAGATCTTAGAGGTCAGCTTTACAGTGGAGGATAAATCAGTGGATATAAGCTTGCTTTAGTTTTACAGATATTTTATCAGTCCTAGAGCAGATATGGTTACAGAGCACTGATCTTCTCTTAGGCCTGTTTCAGTATTGCAGTAACATCAGATTCTCATGAGGGCAATCTCCCCAAAGAAAGGGAATAACCAGGGACCGAGTCAAGTCTCTGCTGATGTAGCTTTTTCCCTTAGGGAGGAATATAATCTTGCGCACTTAAAATTCAGGTATTACCTCCTAGGGGTGCTCCTTTCTCTAGCTCTGCATTGATTATCTAGGGATGTCCAGCTCAAATTAGATGCCAAAGCTGTAGACTTCCAATATATAGTGACAAGTGTCTTTGCTTTTGTAGAAAGCAGCAGAAACCCCACTGTCTTTGTTTTTATAATGATGTAATAAATGCTGATACAAAGATTCAGAAAGTGAACAAAAATGTCAAGATGCATTGCTGTGTTACAGTTTTGGATACTTCTCCTTAGAGATACTCTCTTATATGTCCTTGAATGTATGTGTATTTATATATGTATGCATATATATAACACTTGAAAAAAAATAAGTAGGGTCAAAACTCCAGTGTCTCCTCAGTTTGCAGGTTCAGACACTGCTATACATTGGTTTTGGTGATCTGAACTATGCATGCACTGCTGAAATTTAGATTTGTTCATTCAGCTGACAACTTATTAATGTAATATGTGCATTGCTAGACTCTAGAAATGACTGCACAGGAAAGGAAATGTGGATGAACATGATCCTTCTTTGAATAGGTGGGGCAGAGAATCAGAAATAATCAGATAGCAAATATGCTGAATAATACAGATGCTAAAGTAAAAATCCAAGTGAAGAGGAGTCACAAACCACAAATATCAGTGTAGCTGTGCATGAAATAAAAGGAAATTCACAGTGTCCATGTTTACTTTATTTATTGTGGGTCTTGTTCCTTAGAAAATACAGGTGCTCAGTTGTAATATAACTCCAAGGCACTGCAGCACTTTCACATTAAGAATTAGGTGTTAAAGCAAGGCTGTACCACTGAAGTCAGGAAAGATTGTCTCACTCTGCTTCTTCATCTGCACTTCTGCATCTTCAGTTTCTGATTTCCCCACCTTTTTATTTTGTTTTAAAATGCTCTGCTAACTACAGCTGCACCTGGAGGATATGCGCTAGTATTGTTCTCAAGATTTCCCTGACTTGTGAGCTCTGTGAAGATAAAACTCCCTCTAGATTTGTGTATGTGATCAGACAAGGTATCTCATGAATGCTGTTTTGTCAAATTCTACCATGTATCCCCTTGCTGTTCAGTTTTTAAGGTGGTGAATTGAAGGGGAAGGCAACTGTTGTTTTGTGACAAGCTTCTGCATGCTGAAGAAAATTATGCTTGGCTCCCTTCACGAAATATTAGTGCCATAGACCTGGTTGGTTATTTAACACTCATTATATTTTTTTCTGGTGTGCATTTTAGAACTAAAGCAGTAAAAATATTTGTTGTGAGTCAGTGTAGATGCTCCTAAGGAATTGTGGGTAGTTGGTTATTTCCCCATAACAATTTCATCTAACCTTGAAAAGAGGCACAGCCCTAGAGATATTTATAAATGGCTGCTCATTTGCTGTCATTTTTGACATGTTGTTAGGCGCTGGAAGACAAATACACTGTACTACTATGTATTGTACATGGCATTCAGCTTCGCGCTTGGGACTTGAAAGAGTGTGTGCAACCTAGCCCACAGGTAACAACTGCTTCTCAATCTACTGATCTTTCAGTTAACTAAAATTCACTTTTCAGAGCAATCCAAGTGTTGAAGTTTTGAGGTTCTAATGTTGACCACTGTGAGGAAAATCTGATGTTAAAGTAGCAAAAAAGATCAAAGAATATGCAGCCATAAAAACGCATACAGATAGTAGGATGCTATCATTTTATGTTTAGGTGGTGATTTGCCTATATATTAGAGTGCTTCCTTGCAAGTTCCTATTAGGAACATTGAATTAGAAGTTGGCTATTACAATATTTATTAAAAAAATTTTTTTTAAACTTTCTTTGCTTCCTGAGGTCTTGCCCCTTTTACACTGGTGAGAAAGGTATGAGAGCTGTGGACGCTCTGCTTGAGCAGTCTCTGGCACCAACAAACCTTGGAGGGTGCCTGGTTCCTGGTGGATAAGGGAGCATTGCTTTGGCTCTTGTGGGGGAAGGGTGGATCTGGGTGTTGTGTACCATGGCAAAGAGGAGCTCTGGGAGCTGGAGAGGTGTAGGAAGCTTGCCTTCAACAGTGGCCCCTTCACTATCTCTTTCAGCAGCACAGTACTGTAGCCTTCCTTGTGCTTCATGGTAGGAGGTATGATTGCTTGGCTGGTCTGGGAATTTAATGTTCAATGCAGAAGGCTTGACTAGCCTGGGGTAATGTAAAATTAGTTTACTAATGATTTATTTACATCCTGCTCCAGGTATGCTTTTAATGTTACTGAAAAGGTCATACCCAAGATCTACCCAGTGATTTCTGCTGCGCTCTGCACTTGCATCGCAACAGTGGTATAGGTACACAAGGTACATGGCTTATTTCATGGATGACCAGTAAGGATAAGGGATCATGAGCTGGCCTGGCATGGTCTCTTTTATCACTGGATGCACTGTATGAGCTTCTGTAGACATGCAAGGGCAAACGCTAAGCATGAAGCCATGTCCTCATTCTCTGAAGAATTCCCTGAATAATTATGATTTTTTTTTCCCGTATAACTTGCTTTTTAAATAGGTTTCTCGTGAAGGTGTGAATTACTTCAGATGTTTTCATTAACTGGCAGTTTTTACAAAGCAGGCTTTTGCAGTTCTGGGAACTGTGATGTTCTGACTTTGGATACCAATGGTGTATATTTTTCATATCAACAGCTTCTATTAACCAGAGGTCCTTCAGAAACAAGTGCCAGGAAGTCTGCTAGGAGCATCTTAAAAGATAACTTTTCAGCAAGAAGAGATATCTGAAAGTGTTATCTTCGGGGACTCCTAGAGCAAAAGTATTCTTGATTGCACAGCTCTGAATGGTTCTCCTGGCAGTTTATCCTCTTTTATTTTGCTTGTTGAAATGTGCTTTCTTTTTCTCTGTTTTGAAGAATAGCCAGCCTCTTCCCAGGCCATCCAGTTTCAATTCATAGACTCTGTCTAGATAGTTATTGATTCATCATGCCCATGGCTTAGAGACTTGCTATTTATATGGAATCAATAATGTAGTGGGAAGGTTGTAGCAGGGGAGATCACTCTGAAAGATGTGATTTCACAGGACTAGACATGTGCCTTGTTAGCAGTTACTTTCTAAGGACCTGAGTTAAGTTCCTCCCTGGACTCTGCACTTCAAATAGCTTGCCTGGGGCTCTACAGAAGCAAGCTGAAACTTAAAATCAAGATCTTGCTTTCAGATGGTGAACTGTGTGCTGGGACATCCTATGGAGTTTCTCTTAACACGTGGGGGAGTCTGAAGCACTGTGGGGAAGTCCTAGAAGACAAGGGTGGAAAAGGAAAAAGAAAAAAAAAATAGTTATATAGCTTTTTTTTTGGTGAGAGAAATATTTGAAGATATATTTGATAATTTAAGGAAAGATTAAGTAAAAATGCTTTACAGAGCTGTAAAACGGAATGTTATGTATTATAAAAATATGTTACAAAATTAAAGAAATTTCAAATTAGTAGAAAGATATCGTTCTATCCAGTCATGAAAATAGATAAGGCAAAGCAAAACAAGGCCAAAATACACTCTCAAAGAAAAAATTTACACACTAACTAAAACTATGTCTAAAAAACTAGCCAACCAGCCAAACAAGCAAGGAAAAATCTTGGAGATTTTTTAAAATGTGGAATTAAAAAAAATTAAATGCTTTTTATAGATGAATGATATTAAATTTCATCATATATTGTGATGAATGTACACACACACACATATGAATGTAAAAACATATTTTCAGACTCTTTCTAGACAAATGGGGGCCAGATACATATAACTGCCTATCTGTATGAAAGAGGGACATAGCATGACTCATTATTGTGAGTATTATGTTTGGAAAAATTCTGCACAATGGGAATCTTGAAGTTGGCAGTGTTTTTGAGAGTCCATGACCTCACTGGGTGGTTTCTATCAGGTCATCACTGAAGTCCCAGAGTGCTTCTTATATAGCATGTAGTCTAGGTTTGATCAGCTTAATAGTTCTTCAATATGGATATTAAATGAGTGATGCTCATATTTATCCTTAGAAAAAAAAACCTTTGTGTTAATTACTTTGAAAGTCATTGCTTTCTCGTTACTCTTCTTTCTAAATAAATCTGGGGGGCTGATGCTTTTCTAACCTTGAAGAATCAACATGGGATGAATAAGGAGCACTAAGCAAATTTTTTTTTTTAAGTGGAATAAAACATAAAGACTTTGATAATGGGATTCATGGCAACATTCAAGAGCTTAAAATGAATCAACCTTCTTAGTACCGAGATCTGTTACCTAAATAAGTTTCTGCATCTTAATAAAAAAAATAAATAAATACTTTAACTGTGTGATCAAGGCCACACATAAGGAGCTAGATGTGTGTTGAGATGGAAAGAGAGCACAGGGACCTAGATGCATCTTGCTTTGGAGAAACCATGGTTGGCCTTCCCTTGGCTTCAGCTGCTGTCTTCATAGAGGTACCTAATGTCTGCTCAGGTTCTTGAACTATTTTCTTGTAAGTGTGAGAAGACTCAAAGCAGGCCGTTGAAAAGGACTATTGAATTTACCTGTTCACCTTGTTACACTAATCCTATTTCACAGAGATTCCCATATACAGCACTTTTCTTAAGACGTTACTTCAGGTGAGGATTGTGTGCCAGAGGGTAATTCAAATACACAGTCAGAAAGAAAACCTTTTGTTGTATCTTTTTTCCTGATGTGTCCCTGAGAATATGTTAATTTGTCATCTAGTACAATGTGCCTGGGACCATTTGGGTCAGCTGGTAAGAATAATGAGAGTCATTTAAGGAATCAGGGGAAACATATTCCCCATAAACTATGTAAACTACAGGCTTCTGGAGCCTTGAGAGTGAGGAAAAAATGTGGGCTTTTTTGTATTCTGTCAGATGCTGAAGGCTGCTCTGAGACATGTGCTACTGTTTCTTGCTGAGTCGAGATATTTGGCAGAAGGCCCACAGAGAGAGGAGGAGAGAATAAAAAGTATTTGTGCCAAATGTTCTTTTGAGTGCCTGAGAGCTGGATTGGTCTTTTTTCTCTATGAAATCATATAATTAGTAATCTCAAACTTCAGCCTGTTAATTTACAAAAATGTCTGCACACTTTAATATATCGTTTGCTTAACATGTTTGATAACAACCTCAGAGATACTGGGGCTTTTGACTTCTTATAGTATTTATAAACTGTGCCATGCCCTGAGTATTTCTCTGCCAGCTCTACACAGGCTCATCTCATGGATGGTGTCAGCCTGCAGCTGCTAGAGGAGAAATGAGGGAAGCATCTTGCCTGCAAAAAGCAAAGCAGCTCCATTTCTGGCCCATAGGGAAACACACAGCCTCTGCTGCTGTCAGCCTCCTCACAGGTCTGTTCCACTGCTCAGCAAACAGGGTGGCTATGATGCAGCAGTTCCACCCCAGCACCTGCGGTGGTAGGCAGGGAGAAGCTTGGCAGGCTGGCTGCTTCCAGGCTGCTGAGCTGGTGAGGACTAGGAGAACGTGTGGAAGCCTCTTCTCTTCTCAGCCAGTGAACATATAAAGAGCTGCAAGATCCCAAATGATTCCTGTGTGTGATCTTGTCTCTGAACCCTCTGTGGTTTCAAAAGTGAAAGCAGGACGAGGGGAAGGCAGTGCTTAAGGCTGAGAGGGGGGGCATATGAAGAAAAGGAAATTATCCTTCAGGCTACCTGAAAATTAGTTGTGTTTTGAGTTCCGTGTCTTTAACTAAAGTTTGGTGTGAAGGTGTCATTTGTAGCCATTGCCATGAAAAGGCTCTGACTTTTGTGAGAGAGGAGATAAGCTTATTTCAGTAAGGCTGACTCACTCCTGCCAAAGGACTGATTGAATAAAATTAGCCTCCGTAAGGCCAGGAGGATAAAGTCAGATGGCTGCAAGCTCTCCAGGTCCAAGAGATCCTACATGAAGTGCTCCATCTGTGGTTTTATCTTTGTAAAGATTGTGTGACCAGCTGGGACTGTGCCAGCTTGCTGTGTTATTCCAGTATTTTTCTCTCTTATTGGAGATAACAATCCTTCAGTCCATTTCATTGCATAGGTTTTGCTACAGGAATATCTGAGGCTTGATCTCACAGGGTCATTAGTGGGCTTTTCCTGGGGGAAAGTAGTTTTCCTTGATTTTTTTCCAAAAGGGAAAAAAATCTTCCCACACAGATGGCTATAACTGGTGGCTGGCATTCAATCTGATGGATGAGATTTTTCTTTGGCACTGTGCAGAAAAGTATGCTTGGCAATGTGACTGTGGCAAACCATTCATTAGCTCAGTTTTTAAAGGCTACCAGACATGTTCTCTGCATAGTGTTGTTAATGAACTCTACTAACCATCCCTCACCCAAGTGGACTAACCGGGTTAATTGCACGGTAGAGGCAGCTGAATAAGAGGAGCTGGGTTAACATCTGCTGAATAAACATTTATCAGTAATTACTCTTGTTATTTTAAAAATATTTGCTCAGGGGAGAAAGCACCACATTGAATCCAAGAAACTGGGGAGGGGCTGCAGTTGGCAGGATCTTGTGTGTATGTGTTGCCTACAGGTGGCACTGCAAAAATTATCCATCCAAGCAATCAGCTCCATTTTTTAGCAATTCACCCAAGAATCTGTCCCAAGACAAGAGACATCAAAGTAAAAGGGAAATTGAAACTAATGCTTTACTTCTTAGATAAACTGATTCTCCACTGTTGTAAGCAAAGCATAGTGAATATTCTGTTTATGTGGACTTTTTCAGTGCCCAAGGTGACCAAGTGACTTTTAATAGTTATAGCTGAGGTGCAAGACATGGAAATATGAATGCTGTAAATAAGAACTCAAATCCCTGTCAATAAAGTCTGTTTGTAGGGGTTTAGGACATACTTGCATGGGAAGGAGTTGTCCACATGTCTAACATTACTCAAATCGAGCAAAAAAGAGCATGACCTCTGGCATGGGATGGACTGTTGTGATCGAACAGGGCAACTCTTCTGCTTGACTCACTGCAGTGTTTTGGCATGTGCCTCTCGACAGCTATTGATCTGCTGATCTAGCAGGTAAGATGCCTAATTTGAGAGAATTATCTTGACAGCCTGTGTACATTTCTTAGAAGCAAAGGTTGAGGGTTAAATGTGATTTTGTCAAATGCTGCCGCTGTATCCCTTGCTTATTTTTTCTTTTTACAAGGTTTCTAATGCTCGCATCTGTTAGAGCTTGCTGAATATAGTAGCTGAGTAAATGTGAAGCTGCGGCTTCTTATCCCCCAGGTTCTGCCAATGATGAGGCTGAGCACATGTGTTCCTTAGACACATAGAGATGAACACATAGACACGCAGACTCACACAAGCACAGTAGACACAAAACTAGCCACACAGATCAATGAAGACAGAACAAAATGCTTTTCCTGAACACCCACATTAATGCACACAGCAATCACACAATGGTCAGCCCAATATTCTTCCTCTTCCCTGTCTGATCAGGATTGAAGTCTGCTAGTAGAGGGATATACAAATATATACAAACACACAAAATAGATCACTCCAGTAGCTAGTCTTAGATGCTCAGCCTGACTGGTAGCTGGTCTGAGGTGTCCCCATATTGCCAGTTGTTTTCACTTGAATTTGTGAGCCCATGATGTTTGTGATCCTATGCTGGTTGCAGGTAATCAGATCTCTTAATCTATCACTAACTGGTCTGGCTTAAATTTCTCTGACATTCACACATACCCATTCCTGGAAGAGAGTTCACCCACAAAACCAGGTAGAAATGGCCTTTAATGAGAATGTAGAATAGCTTGCAGTGTTTGAGCACAAGGCTGAGTCAGGCAAGTGTGCTGATCAGTTGATCTTTATACTTCACTGGCCCCTCCTATCCTGTGCCCTTTATTCGTTCATGCTTATTCCTCTCCAGTCCACCCTGATTCCCTGCCCCTGGTCTTTCCAATAAACATCCCGTGATGAATCTCACATATTTCCACAAAATGTCTGATGGCAAATTTCACACAGTCTCAAAATTCTGTTCTCTCTTCATCCAATAACAGGTCCTAGACCCCTGTATGAAATAACTCCTGTTAGTCTGCAAGGCTTTTTGGGCAAGCATTTTCTTGAATTGACTCATCTCAGTGGGTTTCCTACAAGGTCCAGGGACTGATCATTCCCTGTAGATGGTGCTGGAAACACCAGGTCAGAGTGCTCCATTGGTGCTCATTAGCATCCTGGGGCTCCTCTGGACCCCTAAGGTCTTCCTGTTTAGCCAAGGACCATGATAAGGTAAGGGTTATTTGGCACATCCTCAGTTCTGGGTATTTGGAAAAGGAATCATCAGGAGATTTAGAGAGCAGCTTCTTGCTTCAGAAAATTAGCTCTTTAAAAATAAATTTTGGTATTCATTTTTAGCTGTACACTCTTCTGAACTACGTGAATGTTTTAAATGTGTGTGGTGTCAGGGGAGTGGATAGCTAAATAAGTTTTTAAGTAGCCATGTGAAATGTAATGGTAGTGTAGAATAAGACAGCACAAAATTATAATTATTTCATGCTGATTCTATAGCACAACCCCATGTGTCATCTGGAAAATAAAGCAGCATGAGTGCCATTCCTGAGATGCACCATAACCGTGGCATGCCTCATTGTCACCACTGAGGACACAGGAATTACAGCTGTGTCTGTAATTGATTTTTCAGTTCACTGGCCAAGCAGGAAAAAAAAGAAAAAGAAAAATACCAAGTAGGTTGTTTTCCAAATAAAATAAAATAGTTTGCTTTGTTTTAAAGATTTTTATGATTTTAAAAGTCCCTTAAATTTATCATAGCAATAGAAAAAAAAAATTCTAAATAATTTCTTTTTTTGCACTTCTCTGAGAATACACTTTTAGGTTCAATGTGTAACTGAATTTGACTAGATTTCAAAAGTAGTTACACTACTTGGTTAGTGTACTTTTAGTAAATGAACTGTTCAATGAAAAACACATGACAACTCTAATTATGGTTTAAACCATGATTTAATAATCTTAATTCATCATAATTTTCAGTCATATATAGACTATATGTCATCATTTGTTGTCACTATAATAGGTGCTACGTATGCAAATTATCAGAATAAATATCTCAGTTACAAATCCAGTTGTCACCTTTATTGAAAATAATAAAAACAACCTCTATCACTGAAATTCCAAAACCACTGATCAGACCAAAACCAATCTTTAAAGACCATGTTCAGTGGGGTTCCTGTCAATGTGTTATCTACCAGTGCTTCCTTGGGAGTCAGTGGCTTGCTGCATGCCAGCGGTAATGAGATTATGACTGGTATGGAAGATTCCTCTGCTTTTCCTGATGTCTGTGTTATGAGTTCTCCCTCTGGCCCACAGAGCTGAAATGAAGGTGTGCTTTGTTCTGTGTTCACACAAGTAAACTGAAGCTTGTGTTCCCAAAATCCTGTTTTTCTCCCAGTTACACTAATGACTGGTCAAATCAAAGATTTCATCTTTAACAAGAAGCTTCACATTGTTTACATTCTTAGATAACTGCAGCAGTATATCACCACTGTTACTGATACTAAAATTAAATTTGAGTTTTTCCATACCAGCTGCTAGGTGGATATATTTTCAATATATCCATAATATCAAAATATTTTAAAATATTGAAATTAATTGAATGAAGGAACTGGACAGTGTATTTCTTTTCATATATGTTTGTCTGATATTTAAACAGAGAATTCTTAGGCAGAAATCCTGGTTTAGCTGTGGTTGTGTAAGATTTTGATTGCTTAAATGTGACAGTAACACTTACTGATGCAACAGTACTTTGTGTGTGTCAGTTTTTGTGTGTGAGAGATTTTGCAAGTTTATTTGTATACTTTCTATCTACAGTGACACACTGAGACTGATATGACATACTGAAATTGCTGAAGTGTGGCAGAAAGATAACCTACATTTGTTTTCCATGTCAATCAGTATGAACAAAGAAAATAAGCTATGTGAACAATTTTCCTGGTCACTTAAGAGTAGGACAGTGATTTAAAGCCTAGTCTGGAAAATGGTGTATTATAACCACTAATTTTATTTATTTTTTCAGATATGAATAGACCCCCTCACACACTTGTTTGACAGTTGTGGTTCAGAATAGTAACTAATCACTCAGGGCAATGGATGAAGCAGGTTGATAATCTGCTGAACTATAGTTTGTTTTTCCTTACAGATGGTTATTTAAAAAAAATAGTTCCATAACACTCCTTAGTGCGTTACTCATGTGGGTATGATATATATGTATAAAGATTACTTGTGTGTCTTTTTTGGGAGGCTGGGTCTATAGTATTTAAGTGTGGGACATCTTTCTGATTATAGCTGAGATGATAAAAAGGCTGAATTTTGTATAGTATTAGATGTAATGCAGATTGAAAGTCCTGGCTAAGAGTAATTTCCATTCCTTTCCTTATTGCTGATTGGTCGCTTCTTGTTTCAACTAAGGCATTGTTTTCCTGAAAAGCTCTAAAAACCAAGACACAAGCTTTGCACACTTTATATAGTCTCTCTGACCTCAGAGGAATTACCTGAAATGGAATAAAATAAGATACATTTATTTCATGTAAGAGTGCAGAGTTGCAGCGTTTGTAAAGCAATACAGGAACCAGTTTCCACAGAAGGAGGTAATCACATATCTGTGGCTGCCTGCTCCTGCTGCTTCCCTGTGGCTGAAATGGCTTCTCACTAGTCTCTGTGCCCATTTGTAGGAGCTAAACCAGTAAAGAACAAAACCTATGAAAAAAGGGGATATTTTTCTGCCTGTCTAAATCCCTGGTTTACTGTTGCCACCATCAAGTGACAGTGTTCATGCAAGCAAGGGATGAAAGAGCACAAGAAAAGGGAATCTTTCTTTGGGTAGCTATTAGTCATTAGACCGGTTTAGCTGTATTACACAGTTGTGTCAGTGTCTTTACAGAGAGAATATAATAGAACATTTTTGATGTTTGTTTTGTTTTGTTTTGTTTTTCTTCACTGTTTGTACATGGATACTACATTGATGGGGAACCTGGAGACAGAAACAGCCTGTGACTTTTACTTCATCTAATCCCATGGCAACATTTGTTAATGGACAGCGTATGTGTTAATGCATGACCTGTGCAACTTTCAGGAAAGAAAAGATTCAAATGGCTGGGTGTCAGAATTGCACATGCATGTGTTAAGTGGTGAGACAAAGATTGTATTGTTTTGACGTAGGTGATTGTAATGAACAATGGAATTTAGAAGACTTTCCTTGATTTTATGCTAGGTTTCTGTGTAACACTGCATCTACACTATATATACCTTATACTTCATATTTGGGAGTTGCAAAATAAGAATCTTGAAAGGTATCTTGACTTTGCACCCGGAAGAAACTTTGCATAGAAGTAGAGAAGTAAGGGCCAAAACTTAGGGCAATATGCACTGTGCGAGTGTGACTGCAATTTCATTCATCTGAAGGAGAAAAATTTAAAATTGCCCTAAAAGAACAAGAAGAGATAAAATTCATATATTTAAACGTCTTTGTTGTGTATGGTTAAACATACTCTTTAAGTGTATTCAATTTTATGTAAAATGAGGAATAATAATTACTTAGCTTCATTTTTTCCAGGAGCATGACTATGAAAACTTAAGTTTTTGATGTGCAAATATCATACTGATTTATGAGATAGCTGTTGATGATTTCGCTACATGAAAAATGCTATAAAAGTGGCAGATTAATTATAGGATGTACCATTAATGGGTGAGATATGCTTATGTCTGTTTTCCCATTTAAGATCTCATAATACAGTGTTACATCTTCTGGAACATAATATATACATATGTTATGTTACGCATAATCATCAGGAAATCTTCACAGTCTGTACACATAGATATCGCTGAGTCTTTCTTCAGTCCTTCTTCACATTGATTTCAGGAAGGATTACTTACTTGCATTAGCAGAGAATGCAAGACTGAGTGTTTGCAGTGGTTTTGAATAGATAATTTCTGTAGGATTACAGAAATGACATTCAGTTCCTCCAACTTTTTCTGCAAAGCAAGCAACATACTTTGAAGCCTGTGATAGAAGAAAAAGAAACAAAACCAAAATGTGAATCTCCTGAACTACTATCCTCCTTTTGTGGAATAGCCTTAATGAGGTTAATTTGTATTAGTTTATGGGAAAGCCTTTATCAACTGTATAGAGACTTTCATTTCACATGGATGTGACAGATCCTGTACTTACTGCACTGGAACTTAATTATTTGATAGGATAAGGAACTGAAATCCTGACATTTCCTCTCAATGACTATTCATTGCATGCTCTAGATAGTAAAGTGAAACTAAAGGATGGTTTACTTAGATTTTCAATGTTTGAAATACCTTTGTATACTTTTCTAGTTTTGTTTTGGTTTTATACCTAGAAAATTTCAAATCAGCTTTATTAAACATTCCCCACATACTATCAACAGTAAGTGATTATGTCTTGTTCTCTCCCATTTTTCACATATCTCTTCACCCTTTAAAATGCTTTATTGCACATGAATGTAAGTGACCATTTCATTTAACTACAGGATTTTTTTTTCCAGAAAAGTCTTTAAATGCCTGCTTTTCTCTCCCAAATTACTACAAAGCAAATCTTTCAAAAATTTTGTTTCATTATGAACATTTCCCTCACAGAATTTTGCAACAGCTCTTTTAAAGCTTCCGTTCAGATGGATATTGGTGCACATTTGAATTTATTTTCCCTAGCAGGTATAGTATGGCATTTCTGTAGATCTGGTAGAGCAGTCTAAAGCTATTTAATATGAGTAAGGAGACAAAATTTCAGGATCAGTGATACACGTCAGAACACAAATAAGGACTGAAAACTGATATGGTGAAAAATTAAGTGGGACAAAATTCACATCCTCCCCCTAAATTTACTTTCTTTTACAGATTTGGTGTCTGGGGTTTTTATATACCTTTCATAAAATACAAATTAGTGAATTTCTGTTAGTATGTGTGGGAATGAGATATGTAGTTGCCTATCAAAATAAAAATTAATGTGAACTTACAAAATGAGCATGTGTTTGTTCTACTATACATTATACATTCAAAATATATGCCAGAATAATTGTTTCACTATTTCCACAAATAAT